>VZTM01017286.1:3541-67148 GCA_013400555.1 Jacana jacana | reverse complement strand
AAGATTTGAGGTAGTGGGAACGCAGAAAAGTCTGTTCACAATTAACTTGCTGAATCAGAAACCAAATTTTGTTTGAACTTATCCGTTAGACTTGAGGCAATAGCAATACATTGGGAAGGTGATGCATGCCTAAACACTTAAAATCACACAGAATACAGAATGGGTTTGATTTTAATCACATTTATATCAGAGCAGTTTATAGCACTCGGGGAGCTGAACTGTGCTATGTGACTAAATGCATTAGTCACAAACCATGGAAAACAACTGTCTCATGTGAAACAATCAGTTTCATAGCTCAAATCAGATGTGAAAAATTAGCATTTGAGCACAGAATTTACAAATTAAGGACTAAAATTACAAGTTAAGTTTGTAGACAACGTATATAGGAGACTAATAGTTTATTTAAATATTAATATCCATTTGTCAGGTACCATCCTCACAAAGAATCCCATGCAGCTGCTCTCTTACTTGATAGAACCTGAATTATATATTAATAAGGAGCCTTGATTTCTGCATTTCTAAAGGACTTTTGCACAATCACATTGGAAAGCCAAGAGCTTCTCAGTGTCCATTTTAAGCTCATACTCCACCAGGGTTAATAGTTTTTCTCTCACCTTGCCTGCCATGGTCCCCAATTTAATAGCAGAGTGGCTCCTCTCAGGTTGGTGGCTCCTGAGGCACTTTGTTATCCACATGGGCTGTATGTGGGAGTCTGAACTAGTCTGTGAGGTGACAGGGTGCCTGAGGCATTGTTACAAACCTCAGTGTCCCTCTGTCTGAATCCCCACTCTCAATCTAATGTTTTACTTTGCCGCTTGCTTTTGTAAATGACTTTAAAAAACTGCTACTAGTTTAGTAATAAATGCCAAATGGCCCACATATGGTAGGCCTTCTCTTGTTTTCATTTTTCTACTTAATATTTACCAAATACTTGAGGTATGTATGGCATAAGAGATTTTTATCCTATGTGGCATAGTTTAAACAGTGGTGGTAGTTTCCAAGTTGTTAGAGAGGAGATTCTTTTGGATAGGGAACATTTGTTTGTTCACCAGATGTGCAACTGCGGTCATCCAGAAACCCTGACTCAACTCATCATCTTTCTACTGGCAACAAATAAATAATCAAAAAGAGAGAGAAGGAAATACACTCTGCCTGGAGAAAATACTAGGTGTAAATTTGTTTCCTTTTCTAAGATGAGGAAAATATTGTGATTCTACCAATTGTTCTAGCAATTGTCCTGCTGCTTCAGGATTGGAGGCTAAATCATAGATTCATGGAATCATAGAATCATTTATGTTGGAAGAGACCCTTGGGACCATCGAGTCCAGCCCTATTCTACAAAGTTCTCTCCTATACTGTATCCCTGAACACCACATCTGATCTACTCTTAAACACAGTCAGGGATGGGGACTCCACCACCTCCCTGGGCAGCTGATTCCAGTTGCTGACCACTCTTTCTGTGAAGAAATTTTTTCCTAATGTCAAGCCTAAACCCACCCTGCTGCAGCTTGGAGCCTTGTCCTCTTGTTCTATCGCTAATTACTCATGAGAAGAGACCAGCACCAACCTCTCTACAATGCCCTTTCAAGTAGAGCGAGCGATTGAGATAGAGTATTATGCCCCAGACCCTTCACCAGCTTTGTTGCCCTCCTCTGTACTTGCTCCAGTACTTGATATCTCTCTTGTGCTGAGGTGCCCAGAACTGGAAACAGTACTCAAGGTGTGGCCTCAACAGTGTTGAGTACAGGGGGACAATCACCTCCCTACTTCTGCTGGTCACAGTATTTCTTATACAAGCCAGGATGCCATTGGCCTTGGCCACCTGGGCACACTGCTGGCTCATGTTCAGCAGCTTGTCAGGCAGTACCCCCAGGTCTTTTATGCAAGGCAGCTCTTCAGCTACACTTTCCCAAGCCTGTAGCAATGCATGGAGTTATTGTGGTCCAAAAAAAAATAAATTAAAAGTAGAATTCCTCTCTTAGTTCAGCCTTAATCTGTGAGTTAATGATTCTTCTGGGGTGGTTGTTTCTGTCCATCTATGAGCTTTACTCAGCATTCTAGCCATACTTGGGTGGCCTAGAGGAGGCTATAAAAAATGTTATATATTCATTCAGATACTGATGTACTCTTTAATTTTTGTAAGTCAAAATGCTATTTTGAATTCCAAAAGCTGAAATGGCAGTTGATGGTCAGTAGTAGTTATTTGCATAGTTCTGCTTCTGAAGAGGCAGCTTTATTCTCAAAAATTATTTTATGGCTAGGTCCTTGTTTGAGCTGATATCATCTGTGAGACAATGAAATCCTAAATGGTGGAATCCTCTTCATAGACTTGTGCCTCGTCAGTTCACCCATTTTGCTCTCCTCAGCCTTCATTTCTGTCCTTTCTCAACAGTTTCTTATTCATTCTGGTTTTTATATGTTTATATGAATATGTATTTTTATTTTGTACCATAAAAAATAATTTCCTATCCCTATGCTTCTCTTGAATGAAAATTCTGCCTAGGAAGAATACACAAATTAAAAGCAGAGTTATGTCTTTATTCTCTGCAATGAGAAAACCAACACACTTCCACCGTTTTTTACCACATCATGGTTTTGGAATTTCTGTTTTGTTCCCAGATGATATTCCTCAGCAGATACTTCCCTTGAAATCAGAGGAAAATTAGAGTGACATAAGCATTTCTGTAATATCAGAAAAGAAACAAAATAACAATATCTAGAATTTTTCTTTTGCAGTTGCATTAATTTATTTATCCGTTCCATTGTAGTTTTGAATGAGGTTTCAAGACAAATATCTTTACAGTCAAGCTCTTCACCCCTGTCCTGCATTAGAAGTCCTCACAGGCTCTATTCTGTTTGAATGAGATGCTATTTCTTGGAGAAGGGAAGCTCTCCTGCATATTTGGTGTGTGTAGGAAAAAAAAAAAAAAGAAACAAAGGACTTAAATTATAGTAGAAGAAGCTTAGGAAATCTATCAGGAGAAACTTTTCAAGAGTAGTTATTGAAATACTGAAATAGGTTTCCTGAGGAGATGAAACATTACCTGTTACCAATAAAAGTTTTTCTGAAAGCGTAGATAAACATCTTTCAGAAAACGGCACAAGCTTAGTTGATGCCACCCCTTGAAATCTCTTCCAAGTCTTTTATATGTCTTCAGATTATACAGCTAGTAATGGCTGTATGACCTCTGCTGATATTTCTGCTTTTCTAGGAGCCAGGGCTTGGCTGAGCTGAGAGCTATGTTCTTTAATCAGGCATGTGGCTATGACCAGCAGGAATTGCACAAGTCCACGGTTTTCCCGTTCTGGTTTCAGCTGCTTATCTTAGGTTTTAGAAAATATAATGATGGATGGGGATCAGTTGTTTCCTGGAAAGCATAATCCTGTTACCATATCAAAGCTGACTCAGCAACTCACATCTAGTTTTAATGCACTCATGCAAAACAAAGTGGCCACATAACGATCTATTTTAGAGAATGTAAAGTCACACAAACTGATTATGATCCATAATATTTTGGAGAACATTGACTAATTTTCTCAATATTCAGAGGAGAGTGTGACTGAGAAGTATTTTGATGAAACCAAGAGGAAATTAAAAGCAAGATAGGCATTTCCTTTTCTCTCAGGAATATTGTTTCTTAGAATAGGGAATTTCAATGACATAAAACACTGGAGTGAAAAGTTATTTTCATGGGAAACCTTCCAAGAAAGAACTGTCCCTTAAATATGAATATATATGACTTCATACCTATTATTTCAGGACTCTTCAGATCTTCTAAACTCCACATTTCAAGAATCACAGTAGTCTGAAAAGTACCTCAGTAAAAAGAACATGAGGTTCTGTGTTTATTGTACACTTATGCTTTGTCTATTTAATGTGCTCAGTTTAACTTGGTGTATAACTCTGGAAGTTCAGCCTCACATCAGAGAGATAAGTTGGCAGGGCTGAATTAGAGGCACAGAGTCACAGGATAATGCAGGTGAGGAGGAACCTTGTGAGGTCCCTACTTGCCAGGTCTCCTGTACAACCTTGTGCTCAAAGCAGGGTCAGCTCATAGGCAGACTACGGAGGGCTGTATCAGATGGTTCTTGAAAACCTCACAAGATAGGGACTACACACCCTCTCTGAGCAACCTGATCCACTGCTTAGCTGCCCTCATGTGGAAATATTTTTTCCTGTTATCAAGACTGAACCTATTCTATTCTGGTTTATGACCTTGGTTTTTCTGGCTCTCCAGCTTCTCCTCCCAGGGCACATGTCCACCATTGTGGCTGTCTTCTGCTAGGTCTTTCCCAGGCTATGAACTTCTGCCTTGTATTAGGAGGCCCAAAACTTCATACAGCATCCAGGTGCTGAGTGAAAAGTGTGGTAAACACAGTGGCAGTAACAGGTAGATAAAATAGAAAAAACAAATTTTATCATTGAAATAAAGCACCTGACACTGACTATACAGAGTGATGGAATGTGTTAAAGCAAAATGAGATTAGAGAAGCATCTCACTGCAGGTTTGCTTTGCTATTTGACAGACTAGCTATGGGTTGAATCTTCTGTTTAGAGGAATATTTTAATGATGTTGTGAATACCTTGTTCTATGAAGTATTACCACTTGAAGGTTAGAAGAAGCATTTGAAAACAAGTGATATTACTATCACATAAATTAGCTACAATCCCGTAGCCCCTCCCAAGAGTCAGTCAGTCAAAGCTCTAGTAGATTAATCCCTCAAAATTGAAATAGCAAAAATTCAACGTACTCTTGACCAGCCATTTTTATTTTAGAAGTGAACAGTTATAGAAAGAGTGAAAATACATCTATATATTCAAGGACTTTGGGGACAAAATCCATTATTTTTTTTATAATTTTTCTTTTTTTTAATGGACTTCTCTCTGCAACACTGTGGCTCAGGATAGTACGTGAAGGTGGAAAGAATGTCATTATAACTATGATCTTCTGAGACACATTCAGTGCTAATGATTAGTTTCTAAAGAAAGTAGTTATCACTTTGGGAGGCAGTAAACACTTAAGAACACTGAGAAAGAGAGGAAGTAGAAAGCAGAAATTAATTATTGCTTGTAACCAGTTTGCTTCAGTATACCTACTGTGATTTGGACATATCTATTGGTTGGTTAGTTTAAAAGAGACAGGCCCTGTGCTTCTGAATTTGACTTGAGAGATTTAGCACTTGCTGAAAGAAAGGTGGAACAAAATGTCTGCATGAGAGGATAAAACATGATTGCTGGGTTCATCTGCCCTGTTTTCGTGTATGTAAGCTGAGGGCAGAGATGCCCAGACTGTCAGCATGTGGCTGGGAGGCTGAAGCAAAATCAGGAGCATTTGTAAGGGCAGACTGGTTTTGTACATGAAGGTTGAGCAGACAGGGAGTTGCTTACCTTACCATAATAGACGTTACTCCTATGGTTGTGTTTGGGCAAACGGTTAGGGGTGCTACTGGGTATGCACAAACTTAGAAGCTGTTTTTTCAAACAGTGGTCCCCAAATGTTTTTTTAAATGTACCATATAGGTAATGGCAGCCTCACAAATGGTGAGTGATCACCACCGGCTAATCCATCTTCTTTACACGCCAGCTGACCAGCAAGCAGCACCCATGACCGAAGCAGTTTTATTCCTTCCTTGACTGCCAGTAAGCGTTTATGGGATGGGGAGAAAATACATGATAACCTTTACTTTGCATTTAATTTTAACCACAGAATGTTTTCTAATGCTTTGTTCAGTCAGGTTTTAAATACTCCAGAGATAGGGCCACAAACAAAAATCAAAGCCTAGCAAGTGGCTACTCCGCAGCCCATTAGGACTTGCTATGATTTTTCTATTTTCTAATTTTCAAGACTTTCTTTTCAAATTCTCTGCAGACTTCATTAGATCTAGTTTTCCCATTCTTTCACTCATCACTATGGTTGACGTTCAATTCTTTTGTAACTATCTATCTCAGCTGTATACTTAAAACCTGATATTTAAATCAGAAAATATTAACTCACACCAAAACATGTTTAAAAGAATATGGACATGTATATTACTTCATTTGTAAACTATTGATATAAGGCTCTCCTTTCCCATTTACAGTGTTTGAAGGCCATTGTGTGTAGGACTTCAAGTCTATGGGCAGCAGATATTTCTCTGAAGATGTTTCAGAAGAAGGTGTTTCAAGAAATATTAAGTATTAAAAGGTTAAAAACTAAGAAAATAGTAGCAAAAGAGAGAGAAAAAAGTTCTCCCATCAGGCCAATTGATTCTAAGGGCAGGGTCACTGAATGTAGCATTATTTCTCCTGGTCATGTTTCTTTCCTACCAGAGCTCCAAAGTAAGCTAACTGTGTAAGCAGGATTGAAATACACAACCCCCTTGTGACTGGAAGCAGTAAAGCATTCTCCACTTGTGGTTTTCTTCAAATGAGCCTGCATGGAATATGTGTTTGAAAACAGTGAAACTCTTTATTAATCAAGTACTTCACTTGCCATGCCAGCATAAAGTTTCATTTATGTCAAAACTCCCTTAAAAATGGTTTGGAGTAGTGTCTTGTACACAGTCCTTCAACAGAAGAAATATTTTTGGAATTGTAAATACAATAATCGAGGCAAATATTTGCACCATTTGAGCAGCTGCTGTAAGATCTTCGATCATAGGTTACAATTCTGATATTTTGCTTTGGTTTCCTACTGTATGGAAATAAGGAGATTATATAGCTCTGCATCTAAAATACTGTGTCAAGCAAGGCATCCTAATTACTAGAGGAGGGGGTTTGCTAATCATAGCTTGTTTTTGTAAGAAATATGTCACAATAAATGATATAAAACACTTGCTATTGCCATAAGAAGTGGTATCTAAAAGGAAACTCAGATTTTAGTATCTACTCAATGTTAAATCATAGCTCTAGACTGTTATGTGGTGTGTAAAGTCTCTTTGAAACTGTGGGTAACTACATAACTGAAGATAGTTTTAAAAAGGCATACATTCTTGAAATAGAGACCCCTAACACTGTTGAGGTAGAAGTCTCCAATCACGACACCCCACTTTCCACAACAAAGGCTCCTGCCTTTGCAGGTGAATGGCATTTTACTGGATATTTTCTTTGTGAATCTGAGACACAGATCCATGTGAGAAGACATGGAGGACATAAGGAGAGTACTGAGTCTATCCAGCACAAGTATCCAGAGCAAACAGAAAAGCCCAGAGAGAAGGATTTTATATCTCTGTAAATAAGATTGCATTAAAGATATGCCTGGCTTTATGACCTCTTTTTTCCTCTCCTTACTGGAAACAACCTGAATCACCTCATACATTTGGCTGAGCGCTAGGATTAGAAATGTTATCAGCCCTATTGACAGATAGCCCCAACTGGCTACTGGACCCTGCTCTCAGTAGCATTACCTTTCTGTTCAGCATCCCTAAGGGAATGTAGAGCTGCCCTGCTCTGCCCTGTGAGACACTGGGGACTGAGCTGTAATTCGAATGGTCACAATCAGACTGCTTTTTGTCTGAAAGGCAGCAGCAGCAGGGCTTTCTGTGTTCTGCCCAACACAGAAAGGACATGGAACTGTTGGAACGGGTCCAGTGGAGGGCTACAAAGATGATCAAAGGGATGGAGCACCTCTCCTGTGAAGACTGGCTGAGGGAGCTGGACTTGTTCAGTCTGGAGAAGAGAAAGCTCTGGGGAGACCTTATAGCAGCCTTCCAGTATCTGAAGGGAGCTACAGGAGATCTGGAGAGGAACTTTGTCAGGAAGTGCAGTGACAGGACAAGGAGTAACAGCTTTAAATTAGAAGAGGGGAGATTTATATTAGATACTAGAAAGAAATTCTTTCCTGTGAGGGTGGTGAGGCACTGGAACAGGTTGCCCAGGGAAGTTGTGGATGCCCCATCCCTGGAAGTGTTTAAGGCCAGGCTGGATGGGGCTTTGAGCAACCTGCTCCAGTGGGATGTGTTCCTGCCCATGGCAGGGGGGTTGGAACTTGATGATCCTCAGGGTCACTTCCAACTCTAACCGTTCTATGATTCTATGATTTGTGTGTCAGCCAAGCCATGAAAGGCTGGTGCAAAAGTCATGGGCGCTGAGCAGATGTGAGGAGCCCAGTTCCACTGAGGTGGAAAGGGTGCAAAAGCTCATTCAGTTCTCTGCACACATAATTTCCTAGTGTCCTCAGCATGTTCTCCGTGAATATACCACAGAAGCATAGGGGATTAAATTTCTGTAAAATGCTGTTTAGCTAGCATAAGAACAGCAAAGTGTAGCCCCGTGTGATATATATTTACTTGCATGAATTGTTTGCTTTTTTTGGTGGCTTTAAAAAGACCAGCCACTGCCCATTCATTCACTAGAAAAGGCCCGCTGATCCTTTGACAGGTACAGCAGAAGTTATTTTTCATCGTGGCATGAATAGTTTGTTTTGTTTTACAAAAAAGCACTTCACACCAAAGCGCAGCCAGGAATTATCATTCTTCTTATGCTTGTACAGGTGCACTTTCTGAATTAGGCACACAGACTCGGGCAGGCTCCTAATGGAGTGATGACACTAACACTGCAACAATAGAAGGGGCCTCCAGGGATGCTGGCTGCAGCAGCGGCGCAGATAGGAATGTGCTTTTTAAGAGAGCTACAACTTAAAGCATTCTCTGAAGCTGACAACGCTTCATACCACCTCTGTAGCCTTCTCACTGCGCAAATAAACACGAGTACAGTAAGCCATATCAGACCATGGGACTTAAATCACAGCAGCCTGTGTGGGAAGAGCTTGCAAGGAGTCAGTTTTCAACACAGTTCACCTCAAGGTCTGTGCCAAGACATCCAATCTGCGATGCAGGTCTTCAGCTTGTGTCCTGTATCACCAACTCTTTTGTTGTTTTCATCTATCCATCTATATAGCTATTTATTTATTGAAAAAGGGATCTGGACTCTGCGCACAAATGGGGTGTGTGTTTATGCGTGCATGTGTTTGAACAGGGTCAAGTACAGCCATGTGAAAGAAGGAGTCATGGCAAAACTGTTTATTGCGACGTGTGAACGAAAGAGCTGAAGTATAAATAGTTGTGTGAGTGGCAGGGGCAATGAAGCCTGGTTTCCTGTAGAGCTAATGCTGAAGGCTGAGATCCCGTGCGGATTCACTGGTGTCTAGCAAATGCCGAGGATAACATTGCGTTGTGTGAGTGGGATCAATACGCTCTCTCTCTACTACTGAGAAGCTTATTTTAACAAAACTTTCAGGAACTGGAAAGCTGGGAGAAGAAAAGCCCTCTGATGAATTTGTATGGTTACTGCATTCAAATGCTGTTAGAAGGAGCCCAGCAGCAGCCACACCAGATATGCCTCGTGTTTAAGAAACCAAAATAATTTAATATCTAATTTAATATAACAAAAAATGATATTATTAATGAAGATCAAAGTCCTCGTTAGAGTATCTGAAACTTCACTGTTCACTGCTGATATAGATGTCTGGGACTCATCTTCACTGTTTCTGCTTATATTGTTGAGCCACTGGTCCTCAAGCTGATTGTTGCACCCAAATGCCTCTGAAACTTCAGCCCACTCAGCAGCGTGATTACCAAGGTACGTCTAATTCGGTGTAACTGTGTAGCCCATTGACTTACACAGAGCCAACCGCATGCTTGAATTGCAGACTTGTTTAACTTGCAGAACTGCAGCCTCAAATAGGAAGTATGTGCTAGAAGTACATGGATTATGACCCTTCAAGGTCCAGAGGTACTGTACAGGAACATCTGGAGATAGTTCAGGTTCTCCAGTGAAAATAAGGATTCATACTTTAAGGATGAATCTTGCCTCTGGCCTTTGTTATCTTTGCAGAACACCCCGTATGTTTGGAAGCATGGAAAAAAGGTCATCTACCACATATTTCTGATATGGATTCCAGACAGGAAGAGAGAAGTTGCCATTTACTGATATGAGCATGTTCAGCTACTGTTTCCCAGACCCTTATTCTTTGGGGGATATTTTGCCTGCTGTCAGTTACCCGAAATTTTTAATATCCTTCAGGACATGCCATCAACCTCCTCTGCAGCTTCTACATTTCATTTCCACCAAAAGCTGAGGCTAGAGCACAATAATCTTACAGAATGACAATTTTGTTTTCTGTGATTTTAATTCCAGCCCCAGCAACCTGTTTAGCAGAAGGCACCATTGGTTGTGCTGGTGTGCTGCTGCATTGGTTGATGCCACTGAGGAATCTTCCTGCAGAGTGGAGATGGCAAGGGGTAGGTATATATGAGACTGGGATGATCCCCAGTGGGGTTTTACCCAAAGTAAATGTCTTTGTTTCTTGCTGGAAAGCTCTGTGGATAAGAGCTTTTGGTTCCATATATATCTGTCTAGTTCTTGTATTTTTCTCTTTTCTTAATCCTTAATATCCTCAGTTATAACAGAGAAGATAATCTTATTCAGGCGGGTGAATGCCATTAGAGTGTGATGTGTTGAAAGCATGATTTGAGAGGAAGTTGCTCACATTAGTTTGTGGAAGAATGGTTTGAAAGGTTAAAGAAAGAAATAACGTACAACTAATCAGTAGATCGCTGAAGTGCTGCTTTGTTTGTCTGAGCTGATAGTCAGATGTCTGCAGCTAACTTGCTCTTTCAGGACAGTTAAATGTTATGATTTGAAACATACCGCAGATCTTGCTGCTGACAGGGTACGGCTGTTTTCAAGAGATAGTGTTGATGCAGTGTCACAAGAGAGAGGGTTTTAGAGCTATCCAGCATTTCGGCCAACAGTGACACCATTTCATGGAGCATTCATGAGCTCCTCTCCTGGAGTAGTCTGCGTTCCTTGAGGTCAAATGGCAATGTCGGACTTTCAGTCTCTGCCTTCTCTGAGAGACAACTCCTTACCCATCCCTCCGTGTATCATACGGCCCAGCACTTTGTGTCACGGGAGCACAAAGCAGCGAGAAGTCATGTTGCCATTCAGCAAGTTGTAAAAATAAATTTGAGTACTTCTGCTATGATTGCAAGGGAGCTTGTATGTCATCTTGTGAAAGCCCGGAGGCTTTCTCTATAGTAGCATTATGTATTCCTACACGCCTGTCCTCAGTAGGGCTTCCCAGGGATTTACAAATTCAAGTGAGGGTGCTGAGGCCATCTGAAGGGTGCCAGCAGTTGTCTCACTCCCTGGGGCTTCAAGGGCAGTTTTCCTTTTGAGAGCTGACAGTTTACGATGGCTCCCCAGAAACATTTTGAGAAGAACGGCTCTTCGCTCCAAAAGCGGTATTTGGCACTCTGCCTCTGCTCATTTACAGGGACAGATGGACAATGTTAGGGCTATGCTTATATTCCCAATGGCCATAAATCCCTGGGAAGAATATGCTGATACAATGGAAACAGTGCAGATCTCATGGAATATGAGTATGAGCTATATATAACACATACATATATATATGTACTTACAAAGAGAGATATTAGTATGGTGCTCATTAATAAGTAACACTAATACGCAAATAGAACACATAGAAAGTAGGCCTCTTGATTCTCTGAATGTTCTTGTGAATATATGTTCATTTTACATTTGTTTTAGAAGAGTCTATAGGAGCAAAGCTCTTCCAGCACAAATTTAAGTCTATTTTTAGTAGAACAGTTGAAGAATTTCTGGAAGGACCTAAGGATTTTACAAGTTTGGGGGCCTATGTGTAAAGTATTCAAGAGTGTCTAGGTCATTTTGGATTATAGATTCCTTGAAAGTCAGTGGGAATTTTTCTCCTAAAATGCTTTTGCAATTTCCAGAATTCTGCCATAAGTCCCTAACTCTATGTTTGAGATTGAGCTGTAATGTATACTTTGCAAAAATGACATTAGGATGTCCACATTTGTTTTCTCTTGACTCTGCTTATTACATGTGCTTGAAGATGTCTTCTTTTTTTAATTGCTCATGCAGATGAGCTCATGCAGAAGCTGGAAGCTCGTGAAGAAATCTGAAAATCAGCAAGTTTATTTTGGCTCAGTTGCCACCAAAAATATGCATATAACAGAATGTAATGTTTTTTTGATGTGCACAGCAAAATGTGGTAGAATTAACGAAACGGAATGGATTCAACATCTCTGTACAAGGTACGGGAATGGAGACATATGACAGAAGTTAGTAGAATTGTGAGGGAGGAACTATTTTTGAAGCCAAAACCTTAAACCAGAGAAAAGTGTCCTTTTCACACATTAGTATAATTAGCCATCAGACTCAATGTGACATGATGGCAGCGGTCAGAAGCATTAAAAAAAAGGGATTAGAGCACTAGAGCACATGGAAGATGGGTTTATTGTTGACCGTTACACACAATGAACCATCTAGAAGCATGTGCCTATTATAATCTCAGCAGATATGGCTTGCTGGAAGCTAGGAAAAGAAATGGAGAGAACTGACTTATACAAGTAAGATTTTAAAACTTCTCTTTCTCACTCTCTATGAATCATCACAATAGGGAGAAGTTTAAATTTAGCCCAGTAGTCCGTAAGTGAATGCTATTTATTGTTGCATGGATATCATGTGCAATAGATGTGGAGATGTGGAAATTGTTTCCATACAGTTCTGATTCATAAATACTGACAAAGGCTATTCAGGAATCTGATATTAATTGATTTTTGCAATACTGTGTTGGCACCATGTCTTCTTCAGGAGCTCTTGGTCCATGGGAGCATGAAGAAATATTTTGAGATTTCTGTGAAAAGTAGGGTATGTTCCTAAGGTTCACTGTAGTTTGACTGCCTTGTCCCAGGCTCTTTGAGCTCTCCAAACCTGGAGAACTCCTGCATTAGGACAGTGCAACTCAGAGAAAACTTCTGTTCCTCAGGCTGTGGTCTTAAGTTGCATTCTACTTCAGTTCAGAGCTCCAGAGCCATAAAAACGTGCCTTCTCAAAAATAAAGTGTTTCCTGAAGCTACAGACTTTTTTTCTAAAACATTTTAACCAGTGTTGCCAACAGCTATGTTGCTTGACCAGATGCCATGTTCCTGTTTGAGGGAGAGCCATCTTTTTGTTACAATAATAGCATTTCAGTTATCACTCAGTGTGTAACATTTTGGGTTCCAAGGAAAAGAAGGTGTTAGATTTCCAATATCATGTGTAAGCCTTATTTATACTATTAGCAGATAAGTTCTCTAGGAGTCCTCGCTCAGTTTGGATTCCTATACATCAGTCTGGAGAGGTGAACATATACATTTGCTGTGAGTGTGCAGTGAGTCCAAAGCCTTTGGGTATTTTGGACCTACTGTCTACCTACTGACTAGAGGTCAAGCCAATATAAGATATGTCAAGCATGTTCCTGATGTGTCGCAGGCACGGAATGACTTTGCTGCATGCACAGTAAGCTCAGCCTACATGCGAAGCACTAACCTCGCTGCCTCTGCACACATGGACTTGCCCTTGGCATCTACAGCTGCCATCTGAGCTGTCAGATAACTTTTGGCTTGACCAGTTAGCTATTTAAAACTTGGACAAGTACATGAAACTCACATTCACCCTAGACAGAACAGCAGGAAAACAGAAGTCATGGTTGGCCCCACGTTCTGACATTTCTGAAGTAGTCCTGGCAGACCTCTCATCTTCCTTCTTTCACCTAGCAACCGTCTTCGAAATAAATAGCGTTTTCACTTAATGCATGGCTTGCTAAGCCATAGTGCTTAGATGTTGAAATTAGCATTATGGACTCCTCAATTTTATTTCTTATTTGGGGAATTACAACTAGTGAAGCTTTTTTTGATATTTATGAAGTGCTGGATAAGTAATTGGCAAAACGAAGGTCAAAGCTTTTGAAACAAATTTCTTTACTATGGTGTAGGGACTGAAAATAGGAGGAAACTCATTCTTTCAGTCCTAGCAAAGTGACGAATGTTCAAGGAGAAAGTTTTCAAGTGAAGAACGCTGATGTCAATTTCAACACTTCCTGGATGAGTTGGAACAGTCTCCTATCCAAGAACCATGATGGTTGCTGATCATCACTCCCCTTTTTCAGAGAATTTTGATGAGCTTCCCTACCCTAGCAGCTTGTAGGTTGTAGAGGGATGATGATTCCTCTCCTGAAACACTAGGACCTTATTCTGCCAGCCTTGCAGTCCTTAATGGGTATGCATTTAAGTCATTAAGGGCAGCTGTTCAGTATATTTAAGACAAGTCTTCCGTAGACTACCGTATTTTACACTTGAGTAGGAAATGTCTACAAAATTGTGTTTGACAAATGCCTATTTTGAAAGAAGTCCTGTCTATCACAGATCATTGCAATTAATTTTGAATCAGGCATGCCTCTCCACCCCGGAAAATCATGAATATGTGGTGACCATATTCATCTGCCACACAGACTGGCTTGACTTGAATGTGAGCTCTCTAATTTGAAGTGAATTAATACTATTCCATGTCATTATGAAAGGAAGCTCGCTTTTCTAGTCATCTGTGCAATTGCCTAAATTGTCAGCTACTCCTATGTATGTGCTATACTATGCCTTAGTACATATGTAATCTACACTACAGTGGTTTTCATTGAGAAGATGGAAATAATATGAGATGTTAGCTTTTCTCCTTGGTTTGCAAACTTTAGGCAGTTCTTTTCTTTTTTTCCCACTAGACTCTATAATTGATTTATATATTCCTATTTCTTCATATCCAGACACAGAGTTTATGAATGGATATACAGAAGGTAGGTGCACTCTGCATGTTTCTCCTTCCAGGCAAAAGATTTCCTTCTGACCTCTCAGTCATACCCAAGCAGAGTTTAAATTTTGCCTGTGGAGTACATCTGCATGGAACTTTAGGTGCGTAATCTGCCTGGCATTCGGTCATCTTATGTTTTAAAACATTTGGCTTTTAACATTTTGGCTCAGAAGGAGGGATTTTGATCCCTACACATTTTATAATAGACTTCAAATATGGTCTAGGGAAAATTAAAATGTTACCCATATACGGAAGAAAGTTGTCAGTCTCAGAGCATGTTCTAGATGGCTGCTCTGCAGTGTCCAGGGAAAAGAGCTGGGAGTAGCTCATTTTATAGCTCAAGTGAAAAAATGCGGGGTTTGTAATATGAACAGCCCACTGCAAACATGATCAAGTATTCCCTTCGACCATATTACATTTTAGTTGATTTCCCATTGCCTAACACCAGACATTTAGATAAAGACGGTTGTCTTAAAGGAAACTAGTTGGATGGATTGAGCTTAAATTGAAAACTTTCAGTAGGAAAACAGGTAGCATAATTTAATACTGTGCATGTTGCGCTTTCGCTATCTCAAGTATCCTAAGTTAAAAAAAAAAAATATTTTTTCAATGTTTTCTTGTAAACAGAACCTTTTAACCATGTATTCTCAGTTGTTTAACTTAGTTCACAACAATAGTTAAAATATTACCACTTCTGCTTATGCAGATATGGACATAATGGAGACCAACCCATAAGTGGTTTGATTGCCTGTGTCAACCTAGCATAGGAAGGTCCTTTGGAATTGGAGTATTAACACAAAAATCAAAGTCTTAAGCTGAAGTATGTACAGGAGGGAAGAGTCTGGCTGCATGTTTGAACACATTTGAACTCACCAGCTTCTGATAATGCTTGTTGTGTCATGCTACCTGCATGAATTGCAAGATTCACTTTTTTCTCCCCTCTATTATTGCTATTTGGTGGTTTGTTGACTTCTTTCCAATGAACAAACAAAATGACTCCTTTAGTTCAGAATTCTCAGCTGTATAAAGACTGTAAGATGTCTTTATTAAGAGAATCAGTAGAATTATTACATTTAGATTTCTTGCTTCAAAAGCTTTCTATAGGTTTTTGATCAGAAACAGTCTCTACTGAATTTGTTCTTAAAACGATGGGTTTTTTCTTAATGGAGTTGTTAATACACCGGTCTCGTACAAGCAATAAATGACACTGATAAGAAGAAAAGTTTTGTAACAGTATAGTTTTCTTGTGGAACAAATTTAAGTTGTTATCCTCATAGCTTTTTAAATAGCACACACTAGGAGTACTGCTTTTTAATCTGTTTGCCGATTTTAGTGTTTGTACTGTGCCCATCAGAACAGTGTAAAAAGTGTCTCCAGGGTATGTAAGTGCCTAAAAACATTTAAGATCCAAACTCAGGAAATGAAAGACCAAACCCCCCCACTGTGATGGAGCCACTTGTTTTGGTATGGTTTTCTCCAGAAACTACCTGCAACGTGAATAATAAGCCTATGAAAATCAAGGTATTGACACTTCTCAAATACGCTGCAGAAGAGATTTATTTTGTCTTTTTAAAAGGACCGGAGTGGTCTGACTGTCCCCTAGACCTGGCAGCCTGATGGAAGCAGGGCAGGGGCTCACACAGGGTAGGAGAGGAGGCACCATCCAGAAAGCAGTTTTGACTGATGGGGTGAATTCCTCTGCTGACTTTTAACTTTTCATTCCACCTCGCCTGAAAGATTGGCTCATCCTGCATATTCTTAAAACTGGAGCATTTAGCATAGAAACTAGCAGTAATCTTTTCAGGGTGAGCAGCAATGGAAATTTCACGCGGGTGTCATTTTGTATGCATATTCAGCCGACAATAAATATGAGCTATTCGTCATATAAAACAAATTCAGTAAAACTCCTCCACCTTCTTTCATTACAACCAATAATTAACAGCTTCCATCCTTTCATATTAGTCATTACTGAGTGATCAACACTTACTTCTGTCTGTTATAATGATATTTACTTAGTGTTGGTAAACATTAAGTTTCATAAATTTTATTCAGTTGCATCTTGGATGAATCTGGCACAAAATGCTGCAACAAATAAAACCTGGGCTTTCATAAGTCGTGGATGTTGTATCCAAACCTTCTCATTATACCTGGCAGTAACTTGGCATATCATAACCTAGGAAGGCTTTATTGTAGCATTAGGCAAGCACAGAAATAGTTTGTGGCAAGACGGTTTAGGACAGTTGCCTGAGTGAGAGCTGAAAATATATGTGTCTTTTTCAGGGGTGGACAAAAGAGAAAACAATGAACACACGATCTTTTTTTTTTGATCAAACTAGAAAAACACATGTATAATAAGTACTAAACCCCCCCAACAATAAACCTTAAGCTTTCTGAAGTTATCCACTCTTCTGTTATGTTTACTCATTCTTTATGTCATGATTACAGCAATTCAATACTGTCTGTGAAAATGTTGTTTTAAGAGCGTTAGTTTGGTCTTAAAAGCTTCTCCTCCTCATTCTGAAAGAGCTTGAATAATTTTAAGATCACTTCTTTTTTTTTTAAAAAAGCCCCAAGTATTGGCACATAATTCTCTATAGTCTTAGCACTTACCACTTATAAAAAATATTTATACAGGCATTGCAATACAATCTCCTTATTGTATTTCATGTTTCATGTGAAGGAACCCTTTTGTTAATGTTTTTGTCTTGTTTCTGGGATGCCTGATGTTATTGCTGCTCTCTGGACCATACTTTTTGTTAGAGCTTAGCCAATCCATCTCACTACTCTGGGCACTCAAGCAGGAGGTGCTTGCAGTACACAAGCAACAGGAGAATATAGGCATGTGTTTATTTAAAAATGTAGACACATCATATCAGGAAGTCGTGCACTCCAAAGTGCTTAATGACTGTATACACTGGAACATCACGGTGTGATTTATTATTGTGCTATGATTCAATGAGTCACTTAGAGACAGGAGCTGCAGTCTTGAATAAAAACCCCTGTAATTTAATTAACGGTTCTCAGACTGGGACCATAGCTTTTATACCAGGGAAAACAAGAAAGTATTTCATTTATTTCAACCTTTGTACTCAGAGGAGAGAGGGGTAACTGAGCCTATATTCCTTTTGTAAACCTTCAGCAAAAAACCTAATCAGATTGCAAAAGGTGTTTAGTTGTTACCTGGAGGGAAAAGACAGACACTTTGGACAGGGAGCTTAATTCCGGGTCCACCCTTGTATGCACTGGGTTAAAAATATATAACTCTGTTTTGAGAAAATGAACATTCATTTTCAAGTCTGATTTTTTCTCTTGTAAAAGGCGCAGAACAAACGATTGAAAGCTCGAGCATACATTTTCTATACCTCCTCCAAAACATGTATTTTTAAAATAGATAAAAACGCGGTAAAAATCACTGCAAACCGATCCGTTAACAGAGCAACATTTCCCTCTAGTGGTCGCCCAAAAGTAGTAGTTAAGGCTTCCAACCACTCTACCCCAGAACGACGAGTAAAATGTGCAGCTCTCTTTCCAAGCGTACGTGCAGGTAGTCTTGTGCCGTTGCTTCTGCAAAGCCCCCGGGAGGGAAGAGGTGGGGAATGGGGTCCCGCATTCAGCCCCTACTCGCCACTCTCTGCCAGCAGCCAGCCCGTGGGTGCCGTCACTGTGAGCTGTGGCACAGTGGGGGCAGGACATCTCTGGGAGGGTGCAAGCGATGGCCAGATGGAGATGTGCTGCATTTTCACATATCATTAAAGCACCTTCTGACAGAATTTCTGCATGTTTCCCAGTTCTATTTTTAATTCAAGGTATATAGTTTTTTATAAAAAATCCAGGTTTGAAATCATAGAGGGTTTTTGTTTGCTTTGTTTGTTTGTTCATTTCTGATGTTTTGGTTTTTTTTGGTTTTGTCAGGTTGGTTGGTTTTTTGTTTGTTTTTTCCATTTGTGGTTCAAGTTATTGAGGTGTACTATACCACTTTGGAACACTTATACAGAGAAATATCCAATGTGCAGTCAGCTGGAAGGGGTAGAGAAGGACACGACCATATTGTAAGAAGCACTCAGGAGACAGAGAGAGCTGAAAAACAGAATAAGCACCTCGAAGTCACAGGTCATGCAATGAAGCCATCTCAACCTAACACAACCACGGTGGAAATAGCAGCAAACTCTAATTGTGATGAGTCCATATGGAACGTTTTAGAGGTGTTAAGTTCCTAATTAGAGATATTCAAGCTTCAGCATGCTGTGGTGCACAGATGTATGGCTGCTCAGAGCAAAATTGAAGGTAGGTAATGTGGGCGGTCATGATAAAAAGTAGAGTTGATTGAAAACATTTACAAATACCAGACAGCCAGGTCAAGGAGGGGCTGTGCCAAAGTAGGAAGGTTCCTTGTGCACTTTTAACTTATTTCCCTCCATTCCTCCATTTCATTTAGACAACTGTTGCAGTTCTGAGCCTCAGGTCCCAACTAGCACTCAGAATGGTGAGTTTTATTCATTTTATTTCACAATAAGTTCAGCTTTGAACTTCATGCTGAGAAGATTTTGAGTGGAAACAAGATGTGCTCATTTCTGAGATTTTTTTTTTGTTCCTGAAGGGGTAGGAAATAGTTGGAGAGTGAGTGGAGGAATGTTCATGTTAGCAAAGACACAGATAAATGTTCACACATTCCTGTTCTGATGGGGAGAGGAAGAGCAGGAAGGAGATTAAAGGAGTAGAGGAGCACAGAGGAGGAGGAAGAAGAAGATGAAAGGAGCCTTTAGAAGATGGTGGAAAAAGGAGCAAAACGTCTCAAGCTTGGGTATCTTCAGCTTTGTAATGAATCTGCAATATTTGGCAAATGTGCTATGCCAGGGTTTTAGTAAAGAATTTAAGAGCTTTTCATTTCCTCCGAAACTGATATGCAGACACACCTTCAGCTAATGAGATACATTCAGCAGGCGTGAGCGAAGGCTGAACATATATAACATGACACGATGAAAGGAGAAATGGCAAATACATTTTATCAGGCATAGTTTTAAAAATATTTTTTCAGGCTTTTGTCTATTTATGCATTTAGAGTTAGACAAGAATTAACAAGTGAGACTGTGCTCCATCTCCTTGTTGTAGACCTTGGCACTGGAAATAATGTGTCTGGTCATGAGGCTGGAGAAGTTAAGCAGTATGTCATTAAACTGAATCCTACTTGGGAAGAAACATAAGGTACATTGCTTGAAAAATTGAAAACTAAACATGATGAATTGCTTCTAAAATGTCTGCAGTTCTCAGACAGACAGGTCCAAGCCTCAAAAGCTGGTTCCAGATCCTGTAGGAGAGTTGGTTTAGCCAATTCCAGAACTAAGCCAGGTTGGACCTCTGTGAAGTTCACCGGTGGATCCACATTCTACTGGATTTTGTCAGGACATAAACATATAATGTATATACAATCCATCATAGGAAAGAGCAGATAACTGTATGATTTTGCGACTCGGTGATGCATGATGACATTTTTATATACTTTCTCTTAGCCACCGTAATTAAAAGCTACTTTCTGCTAAATGCCTCTTATACACTTGTTTCATAGACCATTGGCTGGTCTCAGGCTCCTAAACTGTTATTTCTCCGTCTATTCCTCTTACTCAAATATAGGACCCCATAAATCTGTCATCTTTAATGCAGTCAGACCTTGTCACACTTAGCGTTGCATACGTTTTTCCATATTTCTGAGCAGCGCTATGAGGAGGCTGGGGCTATGAGATTAACTGCTCCTCATCCTCAGAAGTGCTGATGCACGCCTGGCCCCCTCGCTGTAAACACCGGGAAATCTACTGGAATTTTGAGGGGTTAATCATGGGAGCCCGCAGCCAGTAAAGCATTAGGCTTTAGGATTAGGCTTGCAGACTGTGCCAGTGGTCTGAGTTTGTTAGTTCTCAGATTTATGCCTCAGTCCTGCTAGAAGTGTTGGGAATACTAGAGCAGTGGGGTCTCTTTCTCCCTTCTTTTGGTTTCTTCCTTTTGGCATTTGAGTCTTTTCACGATCCTTGAGTCCTTTAATGGAATTCACAGTTTCTCCTCAGAATTCAAGCCAGTTCAACTGAGTATCTCAAGAATAAAGCACTGTTTTTTTCTAATTATTTGCATTGTAATAATAATTCACTTGCTTCAAGGTTATTATTAAGAATGAATATCCCATAGATGTGAATATTTCTTTACCTGTGAAAGTAGTATCTTTAAACTTCTTATGTCATCTGCTTTTTGTTTACAACAGTTAAAAAACAGAAAAGAAAATGAACCCTTTCTGGATTTTTCTTCCCCTTGATAACTGAGGTACTTTTTTACAGATTCCTGCCACACAGAGTACGTTCTCTTCTAAGTTGTTCTTTGGGGGCTCTGTTCCCTTTTAGACCTGCAAGACAAAAGACGATACCGTGTATATCCAATGCTGGAAAAACAAAGTGAAAGAATGCAGAAATGTGTGACCATCTGGCTGCTTGTCCACTTGAGCACAGGCTATAAGGGTCACTGAGACCCCTCAGAGTGCGATTGATACCGGACCCTGACAGGAAGCACTTCAGCGGGTCCCTGCAGGACAGAGCCCGATGCACTCAGAGGTGCGGTACATCTTCAAACGCTGGAGCTGGTGACAAACCAAAGGAAACTTCTAGCCATTTCCAAATGCTCTTCTCCTTGGTAACATGCTGAATGGTTCCTATCCCCTCCTGGTAATCTGGAAATAAGTATCTCTCAGAGGCTTTCTTGCCTCACGGATATCCCTGTTATTGTAAAAGGCGGGTTAAAGTACTACTAGGGGAAATAACTCATTCAAGATGCTGAAGTCATGATGAAGCAACGAGCGTGAAAAATCTGAGCAGCATAGGAATAAGCTGACTGTAGGGGAGGGAGGAAGGAAAGGGACAGTGCAGTGATGCAGGTACAAACCTCACGCTTGATGTGGACCACAAGCGCTTTTGCTTGTGCTTGTCAGAGCTGGAGGGGTAGTTTAAAGTTCCTTACCCTCCTACTAGAAAACAAATTCCTAAAGGCTGGTGGGCCCAAAGGAAGGACAGAACAACAATCTTTACGGCAGAGAAAAAGCATTTATGACTACACAACTCTGAACTTCTTTCCTGGACCTCAGTCAAGTGCCAGGGAAGTGATTATAGAATGGCTTAAGAATACTTACTACAGACATAAAAGAATGGGAGATGCTGCCTGTAAGAATGTAAAAGTTTCCCAAAGGTTTTCCAAGTTTTATACTGTTGCAACTGTGAACTCACATAGACCTCATATAGGAGGTCAATAAACATTCAGCGGTATTACACATACTCTGCCAATAAATGCCCAGATACTGGTATCCAGACTGCCAGTTATGGTCTATAACTAATGCACATGTTCATAAAACCACCAAGGAAATACTGCACAGACATAATAGTTTGTGAGAGAGACAAAGATGCCAAAGCAAAAAGATATTTTTTTCCTTGTTGCTGAATAGTTTGTTTGGTTTTGCCTTTAATGTTTGTCCTTCCAAACTTTATGAAGCTCATTAGTCATTCTCTCCGTCCCTGCCTGTGTCTTAAAGTCCTTTGTCCTTTTTGTTTTTTCTCTTTTCTATACTACTTTCATATATTCTTTTTTTTATATACCTGTGGTCTCTATGGGCGTATACAAATCTATATATATACATGCAGTTGGAGGACTATTGTGAAAATTTGAAAAAATATGTGGTATTCCTTTTTATACAATGTCTAACTGAAAGTTCTTTTAGCAAAGATATTTTATAAGTATAATTCTTATAATTTAAAACATGATTATAACTTGGGGTCATTAAAGAAGGGACAAAACCTCTCAAACATGACAGGATTTTGAACTTGCTTCTTATCTCTTTAGCTGAGCTCCAATACTTTTTCTGCTGATTCTTGTGAGAAGGGTTTGACATTTTGCACACTTATTTTACATGTGTGTTGAAGGTTTCATGTAGGCTTACTGGAGGAACATGGACTGCCAGGTGAGGCTGTCCCTCTTGGTTGGTAATGGGACAGTGCTGCCTCAAAGAAGGACCCTGGGTAAGATGAATCTTGGAGGAAATGGAGCTGTAAGTGTCACTGAGTTGGTGCTGTGGGCTAAGATGTCTTGAAAATCTCACTGAGACTGACGGTGCTCCAGAGAAGGCTAGAGGGACTGGAGGAATCCAACTGCCTCCTGCCTGTGAAGTGATCCAGGAGCTCCTTTGCCCCTCAGCTGTGCAGTGTAGGTGATTTGTGTCTTATGGCATTCAGCTGAATGATGACTTTAGTCTATGACAGAGACGATCAGGCAGCTTGAGCAACCTTGATCTAGAATAGAAAGAAAAGCAAGACAGCAATGACTATGAATTTAAAATTAATCAACTAATGCGGTAAATTTGATATCTTTATTTCTCATCATCCAGTTATTAGCCATTTAATTTCACTCATTTTTCATTCATAAAATAATCAGCCAATAATGATTTCGTATTAATATGATAAGAGGTATCTCCTCTTTAAATTCAGTTTTAATATGAAAAGTGATGTCTACCACATATATTAAGATGTTTGTACAATTCTTATTGTTTCAGTCACTGAGGCTTCAATTAGTGCCAATTAGTGCTGAAAAAAAAAGTTGGGTTTCTTTTTTTCTTTTTTTTTTTTTTCCTTCTGGCCCAAGTTAATGGCATTTGTTAATGCCATTTAACAAAGGTACTCCATTTTCAACAGCATTATATCTGTAATTCTTCTGGGTGCTCTAAAATGCAAGTTTTATGGTGTAAATTTATGTATGGGTTTAGATTCAAAATATAATTCTAATACTCTAATTGCAGGAACAAACTTTTCACCTATCAACAAACACATTGCAACTTTCCAGGCATTCAAGATTTTATCCTGAACTATATGTCTAAGGCTTAAGCATTCAAGCCAGTAGGTCCGCATACAAAATATATTGGTGAAGTTATGGTGTGCTTCTAAAAATTTATTGTCCATGCAATTGCACAGTTAGTACAGTAAATCACATAAGGTTCAGTGTTATGGAATAGCTTGAGCCTTTCTCCCTGGTCCCTCAGCATCAAAATAGATATGTGAAATTAATATGCATAATAACTTAGAAGAAAAATTGAACACATATGACAATGTTCTCTTAGTTGATTAAGAAAAGGGATAATGGGAGGAAAAGCAGCAGAATATAAACCCAATGTTGTTTCTGTGATAAGTTGCATTCTGCTCAGGTTGCGAGACACCACTAAACACATCCCAGCCAGACTAGTGATTTGTTCAGAAAAAATTCTCTGGCAAAGGTGATCCTAGATCCCAATCATCCCTTGTTAAAAAGGCATAAAAAGAAGATTAGCACAGAGCCAGCAGGGCTCGTGCAGTGGATTCTCTTGGCTCATCTTGAAGTGCTCCAGTGAGGTCTGGCTTGTTTTGCACTGTTCAGGATCATTTCTTTTGCCACTCATGGAAGTCTCAATGATTTAAAAATAATAATAGCACAAATAGAACACATGACCTCTAACCCATTCCTCTTTGATTAAGTCTCATTTTATAACAAAACTATGACTAATGTCTCTTCCTTTGCCTTCAATAAACTATCATATAATCTGTCTATTATTCTTAATATCCTCTTGCCCCAATAAGACATTTGTGTTTTGTTTGGATTCCCCTGAATGGGGTGAATATTATATCTATAACCTACTGGAAAGCATTTCTTCTTAGACATATTGGCAGGGCTAATTTTGTTTTTACAGGTGTTTGTACTTGGAAAGGGGTTAGCCACAGTCTTGAAGGCTCTACCGCACTGGTACATCACAGGAGCACAGTGTGCTGTGGGTCCTTGAGCTGTTAACGGGAGGTAGGGAGAGAAGGTTAAATTAATCATTTATGCTTTATTTATACTTTCTCTTACTTGTGGAGTTGGACAAGCGGATGCCAGTTTTCCTCAGCTAAGGGCTGTCTGTGTGACATGATGTTTGAGATCTGGCAAAGCATAATTTATGCAATTTATATTATATTATAAATCAAAAAGAAGGAAATACATCGGAATTACTGCAGTGCTGCACTTTTGTCCATCAGCTGGACAGGCTAACTAAAATCCCCAAAACTTGCCTTGAGAAATTTTGCTTTTAATTTAGCAGAAGTACTACTCAATACTGTTGTCTTCTTGTCTTTGCTAAGATTTCTCTTCTCATTGTGCTGTGAAAACTCAGTCATGACTCAATTTACTAGATTTCTCGTGGAACAATGTGAGGAACATCTCTCTGGAACAGATGATGCTTAACTACTTGAGCCAAGCTGGCAAGCAAGAGTAGATAAAATTTGCTTCATATTTTGTCTATAATTTGGGGTTCAAGATATACATTTCTAAAATTCAAATTATCTTAAAATAAACACTCTGCACCTATTCAGGAAATTAAAAAAAATAATAAACTCATGGACTTAAAAAATATGCTTACATTCCATTAAAGGAAATAGTGTCAATATTTTGCTGAATGGGAATGGATTTAAACACATGCTTAAGTGTTTGCCTGCATCATGGTCCCAGGATGATGTTGCCTCCTGAAAACTCTCTGCTCGAGTTAACTGAACTCACCAGACAAAATCACCATATCAAAGAGATTCACGAAACACTGCTGGAAGAACAAAGTATCAATCAAGCTTTCTGCAACTGCACAAGAAATGCTTTTTTGGAGCAGAAGGAGAGCAGAGACAAGCTGAGGCAGCAATAGGCTCAGCCGCAACATTAAGTTCAAAAGGGAAGCATTTGCATATCCTCTGTTGATTAAGTCTTTCCTTACCAGAGGTTCTTCAGCAAGAAATGTGTAATGTTGTGGGTTTTTGTCTTTTACTGGCCACAGTAAAATCAGGCATGGCCATGTACGAGGCAGGGTGAGTCCAGTCACTAAGGTGACAATCCTTTCCAAGAGGCCCTCTTTCTCATCTCAGGTAAGGTCAGTGCACAGCGAGAATGACTGCAAAACCAGTGATATCACAGCCAGCAGCACTAAGCATGTGGAGTATGCTCAACAGGCAGCTCTACATGTGGAGTCAATGTGGGTCCTGGTTTTGCCTGTCAGTGTTTTGAGTAAGGTAGAAAGTAGACGTGTTTATTAGTAAAACCATTGTGGTGGCAGAAGTGCAGTTTGTTATCATAACTTCACTCTTTGTCGGGCGGATATGTGCTTACCTATTTTGGGCATCTCAAACCCGACAAGACATTAGATCTGTATATCAATTCCCTTATACCTTGGTGAGATACAACAACAGCAGAAAAATCTTCATTTCTGTCTAGGGATTGCATATCAAGCACAAACCCACTGTGTTTGCAATTATAATAACTATACTAGGCTGAAACTCCTTTGTTGCAGGTACTCAGAAGCTGATAAATGGGGAAGTAGCTATGTACAAACCACCATGACTTACTTGGAGAAATGTTATCGGAGGCACCAAACAGGCATTTGATAGACAAACAAGCTGTTTCAAGGAGTCTCATGCTGAAGCCCTCTGGAGTCTTCTGTTCTCTGATGGAAATGAATGGTCATTGGGGGCTGGGTGGGAGAAACGTGGGCTTCGTTGTATGGGTGTATAGGCAAGATTTAATATTTACAAACAACAAAGAGAGTGAGAGGCCATTCATAGGAATATACACCTGGGGTACAGTCTGTGGTAAACGTATTCGCAGAAGGTGACCATGTGAATAGTGTGCACCAGTTTCAGGGGCAGATTTTCGAGGCTTCCTAATTATAAACTATCAATGGTGGGTACTTCTGACAGATTAGACTGCATAAGAATATTGTTGCTGACCAGGAGAACAATGGGAAATATATAATAAAAGCAAATCCAGATCTGTTCTGAGAAATAATTTCATTGCTTAGCTATTCTGAATCAGCTCAAGTTTATGGAAAATCTAAGAGGAGATACTATTCCACCACATACACCACCAAATATGTGTGTTCTACATGACATTACTAAGAAAAATAAATGAATGATGTTAACAGATTTAAGATTGCCATCAAGGACAACCTCTTACAGATGCTGATATAAAATCATGGAATAATATTTCAAGGTAAATAACATAAACTGCCGGGATCTTGAGACTTTAAAATTAGTGTCAATGAAAGGAATGGAGAAAGTCTTCCAAAGGTGTCTTTTCGCTTTGGCTGGATCTGCAGTTTTTTACTTTAGACTATTAAACACAGAGATCTGGTACATATTACCCATGAATATGCCAAATTTAAAGGACACAGAATGGGAAACAATACCTTGTATTCCTTATACCCTGTTGTTATTTCTCTGTTGCTAGCCATGGTTAGAGGTATCGTACTGCAAAATGTGTTTTGAAATGGCTGCATTCTTTTTTGTTTTCTAGAGGAGAAATCCAATTTTTAATGTTCTCTATTAATTTCCTTTCAACGCATGTAAGTAAGTGAAACCTCTCTCAAAATGTCCACGTTTACAGCAAGTACAGTTAAAATATTTCTACTTAACTCCCTGCCTGCAGATCTCTACTGCTGATATTCAGCTGCTAAGGGATAAGGCTGCCCAGTGTTTTTTTAAAGAAGTTATGCAGGGAACAAGAAATCTCTGTCTCTCTTAAAGCTGTTTTATCCTCATACTTGGTGGGTTTTCTTTCTTAATCCAAAACGTAACCTCAGGATTTCACTGTTGTTGGTGAAACTGGTGCAACCATTTTGCATATCTCCACCACCATCACCTTGCTCCTGCATGCTCCTCACACGTCCTGCAGAGTCATGGATACAGAGATCTGAAAAATCACGGACTGCAAAAGTGATAGATATTTCAAAAGCAAACAAACAATGGGACCAGGAGCCCAATACTCCAGTGACATCTGCAACACACATGCAGCCTGATTTTTATTCATCTCTTTTGACCCTACTTCCTGGATGCTCCTCTGCAATGCCATTCCCATTCCTCTGATGTCACAGGGTGGTCAGACACAGACCCTGAGTGGGATAATATCCTGTCGTATCACCTGCACTTCTAAAATGTACATCTCACGTTTCACTAGGCACCAGCCATGTGTTGTTGAACGATGTTTGGTTGTGGTTTTTGCCTTGTGTACCCTCAGCGCGTAACAAAGAAGCGTCTGCTGTTTCGTTTGTAAAATCAAGCTCTTCAACACAATTATACAAGAAGCTTTGGCTCTGCTCTGCTGTGTGTCACTCCCTTCTAATGACTGTGGAGGAATCCCATGGAGAAGCAGTCTGTGATCACAGATTGATATACACAGGGCAATTGTGAGATACCATTTCCTGACTTTCAAGTACTTGATTTTTCCAGCTAAAATAAATGGCTTTTAGCATAGATTTCTGCTTGTTATGTATTTTTGAGAGTTTTTATTTTTTTTCTTCAATTTCCTAGGGTTGTGGTGGTTGAGACATCTTAGACATTTTGGTTGTTTAAAGAAGAAAACATAGGGCTGCAACTATAGCATGACCTTGTACAACATGGCTTTACAATTTACTCTACAAAGCACATTACTACATCAGCTGGCAACAGATGGTAACCATCCTTAGAGTGGAAATGGTCTGTTGGGGGTAAATACAGTTTGAGAGTGGCTGAATATGGGATAGTCATGGTTTTTTATTTCCCTGAAGATTCCAAATTAAAGCAAATATTAAAAAATATTTCAGTGCAGTCAGGACTAGAGTGAATTTTGTCTGGCGAAGAGAAGACATCTTTAATCTAAGCTTAATCCCTGACAAATATCAATAAGGAAAGGTGAAAAGACCCCTTGAAAAACACTGACAATGGAAAGCATCAGGCAGGCTAAAAGATGAGGTCATCATCAGTTCTTGTATAATAATCACTGACTTGAATTCTTCCTGTGAAATCTACTTGAAGAATGCAGAGCACTGAAATGACAGATGCAAAGTGAAAATCCTACATCCAGATAATGAGAAATGGGATAGGTGAAATACCTAAATATAAAGCTTAAAAAATAGTCATGTTTTCCTGTGACTTCACTTGGGAACTCTGTGCAAATCACAAAGGAGAAAAGAGGGTTGTAATCTAGAAATATGAAGTAGCTTTCTTAGACTTACAGGCTTCCTTTGCCATGAGTTAGAGAATAGCAATAGAGCATCCCCTTCATGACAAGAGATGAAAATATACCTCTTTATGCCACCAAAGTCAATATTTTCCCCACTGATTATTATTATGAATGTTAATTTCAGTGCCAGTTATATGTTTGATCCCACATTAGACGGAAGACTAAAAGGCAAAACCTATGTAGTTTTCATTTAAAAAAATATACTTTTAGGTCTGTGAGATCCAGAGATGGATAGACATTATACAGTATGGAATTATTTGCAGTTGAACTAGACCTCTGCAGCACTTTATAGGAGACAATGTGTTGTTCAGACAGGTCTGAACATGAGATAAGTCTGTTGTAATTTCATTTCTTGCTGTTACATGATGTAGTTCACTTCTTGCTGTTTCCAGTAGTCTCACATGAAATGCAGAATATAATAGCTATATAGTGTAATTGCTCTGAAGTATAACCCATTGTTCATAATGGTGTCCCAGACTACTTCTTTTAAAAACAACACTCAGCTGAGGGAGTCTACTAAATCAGAAATTAATTTAGTATCCTCTCAAAATTTAAATAATACCCTCAGCCTTTGACTCTGGCTACTCCTCTGGGTATAGTGCAATAACACCAGACCTGCAGTCTCTGGAGTAAGGCCTCCTATTGTCACAGTGAAAGTTATATGCACAGTGTCATTTTGCAGTACTTACAAAAGCCCATAAACTGGCCAAAACAAACCCACCAGATGAGACTGAGAATCAGCTTTTCAATGGGCAAGAATTATAATCCATTATATGTAAAGCCAAGATATAAAAAAAGATGCTTGGCCAGAAACTGCGTAGCTAAGAATCTGTCAGCATGTCCATTAGGAAGTTCTACGATTAGGAATATTAGGAAGTCCTGCTAGTTCTACTACTACTTAGTAGTAAATTAATGGTGAAGACTTCAGCAAAGGAATAGTGGGTGTATATGGACATTAGCTGGTTTCACAGCTCCAGCATACATTACCGACCCATTCTCCTTTTAAACAAGCAGAGCACTTTGTAGTCTTGTCCTTTATTAAACAAATGCATCTGCTATTTGCAGGAGCAGAAAGCAAAACAAAATAAAACATATGAAAACAATCAGCTGTGTTTTTTTTCCACCTTTAATGAGTTTTTTCTCAATTATGGTGTTATATCAATTAAAGAAAAACTGTTTCTGTCCCTGAATACCAAGTCTCATGCTGAAAAGTTTTTTATATTTCTCCTTTTTTCCTAATGAATTATTTAAAATCTCTGAAATTGGGTAACTATAACAGAAACTCTGGTTCATCCTTAACAGCACCAGCAATAGTGGTTGAATTTCTCTAAATGTGCTGTTGCAAGTTCCTCTGCTCCAGGAAAAAAAAGTAAGTGCGGGAAGGAATGAGGCTGTGTTTGTCTTGAGACAGAGAACGTCTGTGGGACAAGGATGGCACAATGGCCGTGTGCTGTGTGGTGGAGTCCAGGGAGCCACCAGGGAAAGGTCATAAACAAGCAACTGAGATCTAAGAAAGGTAAAAAGCTGCCAGATGGTCTTTGGGTCTTATCCTAGCAAAGTGCTGCACATATGCCAGGGAAAGCAAATCATGCTTCAGTCCTATGGGTACACTGGTCCTTGGGTTGTGGAAGCGGTGGGTTTTCATTGCACACCTGGAGAAGGTGTGAGTCCTCCTGCAGAAGTCCCCAGGAGGGATGATGATGCCCAAAGAGCAGCTCTCAGCTGGCAGGCCTCCTCACTTGGCTCGTGCTCATCCCAGACAAAGGACTTGAGCTGTTTCTTAGAAAAAGAGTAGATGTCTGTCATTGCAGACTGGTGTTTCATGGCAACATTTGAAAGCAAAGACGTTATATTGCCTTGGGTAGGATCAGTCCCTTCATTTGCAGCCAGGTTCAAAAATCTTTCAGTTAAAGACCAATTCACATTTGTATCAGAGGAGTTGAAAATTAATTATGTCCACAGTGAAAAACTGTAGAACTAGTGGGAAGAAAACCAGTAAAGTTGTTTTCCAAGTGGCCTTGGGGAAAACAGTGGGAAGTTGCTGGTGAGTGGTGCTTTTCAGGAATCAAAAGGACACTCAAAATCCCTAATTAACTTTAAATCGAATAGCCCTGCCAGTGCCACAGTTTTCTTCTAACAAAATGAATGATCCAGACACTTTGTCAGGTACTTTGCCATTCATTTTGTTAGGACAGAGAAAATTTAAAGCAGGAAGAGATGTGCTTCAGGGAGTTTTTACATCAGGCACACTTTTAATTTGTTGATGGGAAATATTATTTACTGCCTGGGAATAAGAAGTGTAATAAAGTGTGATTTCTGTCTATAATGGGCATAGTGGCCCTTTACAGCCTGGCCCAGCTCAGGGCTCAGCTTTTTAATGCTCTTCTGCTGAGGCTAAATCTGAGCCTTGTAGGCACTGGAGCAAGAAACACCAGGAAATACTTTTTCTTCTCTCCTTACTCTCAGTTAGGGAAGTGAGGATGCAGACAAATATATCCAAAGGACACTGTATATAAGAACTTAAAAGACGTATGGAAACTGCAGCTTTCTGCCTCCTCCTTAGCTTTGGTAAGCAGTAATTTCCCATGCCAGTTTCCCTTTTGGATTAGGTATTTTCCTTATAAATTAATCCCATATCGTACTGGAGGTGATTTCTGCACGTGCAATAGCAGAGGAAGAGGTTAACCTGTCTGTAATTTGTCTTTCTGAGAGCTGTTCTGGTTTGTGCCCAGCTATGAAAATCAAAATTTCCCACACCACAGGGCTTAACTAGGAAGAGGGCAGAGTACATGTCTTTTGAAATTAAGAAGCTCTCGTAGTGTTGCTAATTGGTTTTCAAATTATTTTTGCTGCATGCTGGCATCTTTAACCATCAGCTTTGAAAATGAGGGGTGAATAAACCTATGAAAGCTAAAAACAGTGTAGCTTTACAGCAACTTCGTGGTTTTTCATAGTGCTGCTGCCATTGTGGGGTGGTACAGGGGCTGTACCTCTGACCACCTGTGCAGCAGGACCAAGATGAGCATTTGGTAAACGTTGACGTGTTTGTCTGTGAAAAGCTTAGGTTTCTAGTTGGGTTCTGAAGTGTATTAGTATCACAGCTACAACTTTGGAAATCTTACCTCAAGTTCTTCAAAACGTTCAAGTGGGAATTGAAATTCCAGCCAAATTTAGAGGTAATCCTCAAAATATACCTGAGTTCAGACACAGTAAAAACATGCACCTGGTATGAGAGTAAATTCTCACTAGGCTATAGCTCAGTGGAGCTATATGTGTGCACCTGGGGTCTAGATGAATGTGTTTGCTCTTAAATATCCCTTGCCAATTAAGGAAGCCCTGGATTGAGAGTACCAGGCTCTGGGGGTATCAAACGCCTGTGATACATTATCAAATTAATGATGTGCAATTAATGATGATGGGATAAAGCTGCTTCAAGTATCCCCACTGGGAATTCTTATAGACTGCCAGGATCTGACAGATATAAATTGACTTTAATAAAAGTCACAACAGGAGAGCTGAAACCTTAATTACCAACATGCCAATACTTAGTGAGTTTGAAAGATTTTGTTCTCAATACAATTATTATTAACTTTCCTATTTTTAAAAATTGAAAAAAGAAAGGGAAAGGCATTAAAAAGCGGAGATTGTGGGAAAAGGAATAAAGATAGGAATTAATTCTAATATACATTTTAATGATTTTATGTATATTTTTTAATAAATGCCTGAAGAAGAACATGACCTCTTGTGATCACATTTAAAAGCCTTTATAAGTCTCTCTTTTCCAGTTCAGCCTCCGTTGCTGAACTTTGTATCCTTCACAGACCCGTTATGAACCATCAGTTCTATCAGATATGCCAAACAAACAGCATCCTGTCCTTTGACACTTTATTCCAACCTTGCTGATTGTCTGGTTAACTTGAATTAAAACCAACTATGATTTTCATATTTCCATTTAGTTTTCTACTATTGTCTGGTTGTCTGTTCTCAGATTGTGCTCCCTGCATAGAAATGGCAGGCATTCTGAGGTGCTTGAGAAGTATCTGTCCCAAATCCAGTCCTAAAAATATGTCTTTCATGTCTAGAGAGGTCAGGAATCTGTTGCACAAAACACCACAAGCAAGGTTTAAAATACAACAGTTGTTCAGTACTGCAACTGCACGTATGCTGAATGCATCATATATGACCCAGGGAAGAGACTTGACCCAAGTTTTAGAGTCGTGTTTGCTGCAGTTATTTTCAACACTTTTAAATTGTAGAAGAGAATTTCTGAGTTATTCTAACTCTGGTTTTATAACATGGCATATCGCTAGTAAATCTGTTTCTGTCGCTGGTAGCACCCTTTCCCAAATCCTTTAGCTCTATGAGGAGAAGAAATCTTCTCTTTGTGCAGAAATCTAGTATGGGTGCAATCCTGATCCTTCACTGATTTTCTCTAGCTAATGCAAACACAAAGAAACAGCACTGAGGTCTAAGTTTTTAAATATACCAATTAATTTTAGAATCAATTGGTTTCAAAAGGACATACAGAATTTTAACATATGTCTGGTGAGACTTGGGACAATATTTATGGAGACTGAGAGATGGTGGTGACAGTCACTCAGCGCTCTGAACAACTTCCATGTCAACAGTCCCAAGAAAAGATGTAAAAGAGAGTCATGAATATAGAAACTAGTATTAAAGAGCAGACTTCAGACACTTTTTCACCATTTTTTTTTCATTTGGAGTCTACACATGCAATTATACGACTATACCATAATCAGTCAAAAAGCTTGTGTTCATATTAGTCATTCTTCATAGGTATATGGACATGTTTGAAAGGACTGAAGGATGCTCCTGAAGGAATCTGGAGATCTGAAATAGCATGGACATGAACTAAGATTCATTAAAAAGGCTTCTCATTCTCTAGCAATTAACAACACAAACACCTTTTGCATTCACTGTCCTTTTTCTAGCTAGAATTTTGTGTTACTGGATCTATGTTGACTTCAAACACATCTAGGAGACATTGTATTAAAGGGAGAATTTTTTTTTCCTAGACAGCTACAGGACTTTCTTGATGAAGAGAAAAGTAAATCTGTATGTCATCAACCCAGAATAGCAATTTAATGAATGGCTTTCCCCAGAGGCAAGGTGCGCATGCTAAAAAATATACAAAGTACCAACCAACCTAGTTCAGGTCCCTTTGGGACTTCTCAAAGTGTAAAGCGTAGAAGGAAAACAAGGACCATGCTTTTATAAAAAAAAAGTGCCTTGAAATAAAAAACACTTTTTAAAAACAGTTTGCAAGAGAAAAATAAAACTTTTCCTTTATTTATACCCTTCTCTATCTCTTTCCTCCCCACCCCCCCACTTCTATTCTGAGAGCAGGTTATACTTGTTATTGACAATGAGATAGATACTCTTTTAGGCTTTTCTTCAGAGGAGCACTGAAAATCAGCCACTGATATGTTTATTTGAGAGCTGAGGCAGGGGCAGGGAAAATAAACACTGTCAATATGTTTGGTGTTAAGGTGAATGGCATCAGGTCCTCCCAGTTTGACTTGTAAAGTCTCAGCAACTACGTTGCTGTGGGCTGGTGTTTTAGCAGGCCGTAGACTGGCCTCTAAAAGGAAGGGAAAAGTACATGATGTTTGTACAGCTGAAAACAAGATGAAAAACCACAGGCCCCCTCTCACACTCCATTAGACCCTAAAGTCCATGGAGTACTGCACTCAACACATAAACACTCGGTTTGTGGAAAACTTTCTCAATGTGTGAAAGAAAGGAACAAAGCCTGGAGTCAGAACAATGAACATCTATGTATGAAGTGAGCAGCCAGTGCAAAACGCAACAGCAATGCTCAGTTAAACAAACAGCTGATACAGGAACACATTAATCACATTAATAACTCCCAATAAGAACCTTTGGGAATGTGCCTTGATATTCTGAGCCAACTGTGAAGTGCACAGTCTATAGATGATGCAGTTATTCTCTTCTTGCTTTTTATGAATGGAAATAAGAAATAATGCCTCTGGCATACGCTGGCAGAGACCTTGGCGTTGGCAATAGGAGGGTCTGATTCTACATGTACTTTACCAGCAACAATTCTGCTGCAATATTTTGTGAGTGTAGTTGAAATAAATCAATAAATAAACATGAGGGCTTGATATACAGCTGTGTATATTGGAGTTCTGCTCTAAATTGTCTTCATTCCACTATCTTGTGGAATAACAATATAGTACTGTTATCCGTCATCAGTTTGCAATAGGAAAGATAGGATATAGGGAAATTGGTAATCAAGTATTACATTCTGCTGAAAAAAAAGCACCAAACCAAGCAAACTTTATTTTTTAAAAAGCAGTAAGAACTTTTTTCATCTTTCTCTTTGAATTTTCTGGGGATATCTAGCTACAAAGTCCCAGAACCTCTACAGGTTGTGAGTCAGATGTGAATTCAACGTCAGGATATTAAGAATTATGCGGTACAGAGCCCTGACCTTGACTAGCAGGAAGGTGATGGGCGCAGTGTTTACAGCATTTGCAGCTGGGTGAGCAGTCTGAGCAAAACAGCTTTGCTTCTCCAAATTTAAGAAAAGATTAAAAACCTTATTTCTATCCAGGTATCAGGATTATTTCACTACTGTACTTGCCAGTACTCCACAGCACTGTCTGCTGGCAAACAAGTAAGATCTTATTCTCCCAGCTAGCAAATTTATTTAGATAAGGAAGATCAGCTGTTTAACTTGCACTGTTAGATTGTGTCACCGGAGAGTTTCAGAATGTACAGCCTCTTTGTCCAATTACAGCTCTTCGCCACTACTCCCTTGCCCTTTAATCTGGGCGTAAGAGTTAGAGCTGCAGCAAAGGCAGGGTGAAAGGGGCCTGACAAGAGAGAGAAAATATGCCTAAGCCTTACCAGCTGCTGCAAAGAAAGAGGGGCTGAAGGTTAACAGGAGTAGACAGGGCAGGAAGCAGCCACAGTTGGGAGGAATCTGAGAAAGAGTTCCAAGGAAGAGAACTCTTTGGGTTTCAAAATTCCTCTCTGTTACCCCAAGGGTAATAACAGCATAGCTTCTGATTAGTTTGTGATCAATTAAAACCTATAGAGTGAGAATAGGAAATTTAAACCTGCCTGTTTGTAGTCATTTGGAGAGGGAATTGTCTTGTAGGTGGTGAGCTGAACTTCAGTTGAGATTTTTCAAAGGTTGATGGTCATTTTGCTGATATCTTAAATCAGTTTTTCAAAGTTGCACAGTACCCTCTTAAAATGGGATAATTTGTTTACTGGTTTAAGGTTCAGGCTTGAAGAATACAAGGTGACACAGTCTTCCAATGATTAACACCAAAAGCTGAACTTCTAAATATTTTTTTCTGGCTTCCAGAAATACTGAAACCCTCCTCTTCCAGAGATTTTTAGTAAGCTTTTCAGGGTGCTACCATGAACCCTAAAAATCAGGTGGATTTTCACTGATGTGTGTGTGTGAGAAGAAGGATTTAAAGAGCCTGACTGTAGAAAATCAAATGTGCTTCTATGCCCCCCGGCCATGATCTTCACGCAGCTTTTCTAAATTTTCATTAAGAAAGGCTGTATTAATTTTGGTTTTGACTTGATTCTCGAGGTACATTCGTCTACAACCTTGTCTTCAATTTCACACTTCATGAAAGCCCACGTGCAAAAATACACATTTTAAAAATTTTACACTTTTCCCTGACTGGAAGCTCAGTTCAGCCTTTAATTAATATCAAACAGACAAATGCAAAATTATTACTGTTGTTGTCCCAGTGCATTACTTTATGATTGATGTTATTGTAGCCTGGTTAGGATTATCTTTTTACAGCCACTCCTTTCTTGGTGTGCTCCAGTGAGCAGTCCCCGAGGAATATCTGCAGCATGACTCAGGGGATAGATCACCTTAAAAAACCCATCCCAGTCAGCAATATGGACAAGACTGCATCAACATTAGTTTCCTCTGTCCCACATGTTTTTCGACCCTGTGCCAGCAGGCGATGTACCCTAAGGAGCCTCACACTTCAGGGCATGTGCCACATGTGGCACATACCTTCAGTTTGATGTCATACAAGCACCACGCTGGTGGGCTGCAGCCTGACCCTCGCGTTATTTCAGATGCACTGAAATGATTCCTCCTCCTCCCCCAGCCTGCCAAAATATCAGGCATGTGTAGGGCCACACGGGCCCAGAGGAACCCAAGGGCAAAATAACAGATAGTGATGATGTGGCCAGTGAACACCAGAGGGATCCTGCACTAAGCAAGGTGAGCCACTTGTGCCACCTGTCACGCTGGCTAAGGATTGACCCCTGGGCTCCCTGCGTGTCGAGACAGAGATATTGCTTGATGGGCCAGGGAGCACTGCAAGTGACCCTGGGACCAGGAGTGGCCCTTACAGTGGACAAGGTCCAACATCTTCCTCTCCCACTCTGAGCCTACTCTGGAGCAGGGCTCTTCTTTGCTGTCTTACAGAGCTGCTAATTTTTTTTACTTTATTGCAAATCTAATGGTATAGTTTGTTTTGTGAATCTTGCAGCAATTGCAATTATTACAGGGTTTCTATCTGCCAGGTTTTCAGAGAAGTTTTGAAGCACAAGCATTTAACACTTAAAGACAAAAAAAAAAAAAAGGAAATGTATTTATTTTAACTCTTAAATCTCATGATTTAAAAACCAATCTCCCCACTTGGAGATGACTTTAGAAACAAAGTGTTATACAATTAATATTAGGAAGAATACTACAAAAGGTGTAAATAAGCTTTTATTTTTCCTCTTGCTTTTGGTATTTCCAATTTATTATGTAAAAGACAAATTAGCAGCCAGCAGACCTCTGAAAGGCTACCTTAGTTTCCTAAGGTACTAAAAGTCTTGAAATAGAAAGAAATGTAAAGTAAATATTATCTGAGATAATATACATGAATTCACATCTCAACCTATATTTTTACATTTTGCAATTTAAGATATATATTTTTGTTTAAGTTATCTTCAGAAAAACTGTAAAGAAACGAGTGGCATTTGCTGAATAATGTTTAAATATTTTGGTAACGTACCTCCCTTGCCGCCTCCTTCCCCCCTTTCTTTCCCTGACAGTATTAAGTCTGTAACAGAGAAATCCTCACATTCTCCAGATGGTAGCATAAATTTTCAGGTCAAGTGATATTAAAAATAGATAATAGCCCAGACCTCATGAGTCTCTACAGAAAGACTAAACAGTCACAATAGGGAATATCATTGTTTTGGTTTTCTTTATGAGGTTTTATGTACTCAGCTGTTTCTTCACCGTGCTCTCAGTGCAGAGAGACCCTGATTATTCTGAATTCCAGTTCCACCTCACTTCCTACCCTTTATACTTTCTAAGCCCCATGCCACACAAGTCAAGGGAAATATATCCACACAGCTGCACCATCAGGCTCCTAATGTGCTCTCCACGGCCGATACTCCCGCTCTGCACTTCAGAGTATTTATAACCAGCAAATGAGTTCTTGAATAACCTGCTCTTACATCTCCTTTGGAGGAACACAGTCCACCCCGGGGCATTTTGCCTTTCTGATTAATGGATGGGACCTCTCTACAAATCCACTGATAATAAACTGTTTTAAGCACAGGAAGTTTTGAAAGTGCGTCAGAATAAAATATTTTTTTGAGTAATCACATTTTGTAGGCAGACGGTAGCCGCCAGCAAAGGGGTCGAGCTTGTCTCAGATGGCTCCTCAGTAAGTCTACGATGGACTATTAAACAAATGAGAGCAGATTCAGGGGGGACACAGAACCTCACCAGCTATTCTGTCTTCTATGTCTGGTTCTACTTGGGCCAGATCTTAAATAGATGTCTCTCACATGGCCACGGCCATTTGCGGTTCAGAAAAATAGCTTTTCAACCATGAAGGCTGCTTTTCACACCCAAGTGGAACTGGCAAATAGCCAAACCATGTGCATGGTTCATATTTACACAGTAATAACATTTTGGGAGAGAAAGAAGCTCTGTGGCTTATCAGTTTCCTTTGACCTGTATGCCTAGTACTTAGATATTTTTTTGTCAGTCCACATTTGGTGCTTTTCATTTTTTCTTCAAAAGAAAGAAGATAAGGAAGATAATGATCATTCTTCCATAAAGTCCTCTCCCAGTGAGAGGGATGCATCATTCGTAGCTTGACCTTGGTATCTCCTTTGCAAATAGATATTGCTGGGCAAAATACCAAAGTGTGCTCAGAAATTGCAGAGAGGAGCTACTTTTAAGCAATAGAGATTGGCTGTGTCTACGTTAGCAACTACTGTAGCCCAGCAGGAGCAAATCCAGTGGGTAAAATGGTTGGTGCTTAGGACCTGATATCCATACTGTTCTCATTTCAGAGGGTTTACTTCAGCTTCAGTAAAGGCTCTGACTCCCGGAACAAAAGCCTGTGAGCAGTTGGAGGTTTGATATTGGTCTCAAGGTTTAATTTCATCTGAAAGGAATTCAGTTTGTGTGCCTTGAGGTTGCTCTACAATGCGACCCACGTGTGGTAAGTGGGACCATTAGATGACTCTCTTCAAAAAAATTCCCCTAATCTAAACCACGATGTTAATATAGGCATGGCCAGCGTGTAACAGAATGGAAGCAGAGTTCCCTCCTGAAATATTGCTTTTCCAATTTCAATATTGCATGCATAAATTTTGAAATCTCCAGTCTGCCGCTACCAGGGGGTGGGTGAGGGAGAGCACATGAAGTGCAGCTGCAGGCTTCCAGAGCAGAAAGCTGTCCGCAGTGCATCTGAACTGGCTTGGCAAGGGCAGATCTGCTCCATGACAACTGAGGATGACACCTCTGAGCCGTGGTACACACTGTGTCCCTGCAGGCATGGCGCACAAGTTCATGTTCTTAATTTGTGATTCTGTATCCATGAATCGCGTAGTAATGCCAAAATGCCCTCAGTAGATTAGGTTGTGCTCCCAGATCACAGTAATAGCTGCAGCTCTGCAGAAATGCACTTGCAGGATTTGTCAGTATATGAGCTATATCTCATCCCAGTATAGAACTCAGCCTCTGCTGAATTGCCTTATGTTCCCTTAAATTTCCCTCCATTAAAAACTCTTTGAGCAGGTATTTGCCCTTAAATGCTTTTTGCCAGGCAGCTTTTCTTTGCCCTTGGTTTTCCTGTACCAGAGTGACATTCCCAGCTGTAAGGGTCTGCTCCTAAGCTCATGTTTTCCTTTGCCCCCTTTGTACCTTCGCCAGAGTTCCTGTTGGGTAATGCCCAAAGCAGCACGCAGTGCTCCAGGTGTGGCCACCGCAGCCCTTTGTACCAGGATGCAGTTATCTGATGAGATCTGTGTTCTCTTCCTCTATTTACACTTCCCCATGTTTTGTTTGCTCTCCTAACTGCTACCAGACATCAGGTTGCTGGTTTTAAGTGTCTGTCAACAGTCCTCACCAAATCGTTTCCCTGATCAGTGTTTTGCAGTCTGTGACTGCAGAACATACTTTCTACTGTTTTTGTCAACACTCCTCTTGTTATTTTCTGTTTATTTAATAGCCTGGTTAATCTCATCTACCCATGACTGCCTTTTGTTCCATGTTTGATTCATCTCCTTCCCAAGGGTAGAAGCAGCCCTTCCTGTCTGATAGCTTTCTTATATGCCCACTAGTTCATTTGTTCTTCCTTTGAGGACATGCAGAGTAGGATTAACAGTAAAATTCAGTGTAAGTAACTATTGTACAGATAAACTCTGTCTTATTTTCATCTTGAGTTGTCATAGACCTCCCAGAGTGGAATATGCCTATGCCTGCTGGTATCAGCTACCCAATCAAATGTATGCAATTACCTTTTGGCATATTTAGCGCTTTAAATTGCTCTTAAGTAATGGGATTAGCAAAGGAAAATAGCTCCAGGTGAGACCAATATAGGGGTAGAGAAAAGGCATCTGAAAAAGGCTTTAATTTGTGTGGTGCAGGGGAAACAAGATGTTTCTCATCCCAGCTGCATCAAGTTCTTTGGTAATTAAATTTTGCATAGATTGACAGCTCAGGATCAATTTGAATCTGCCTCGGTAAAGAGCAGAACTGTTTGCAAGTGAACATCAATATTTTCTCTCTGAGAGACGATTGTGTGTGTGAAGCAGCTGGAAATTCGTACCAGCAGTTTATCATTAGCTGAGTATGTAGACCTCTTGATCATTATGCTTCTTGTTACATGGAAATGAATCCATCACAATTGATCGCATGGTAAACACCTGCCTTAAAAATCCTCCGTTCGACTTTGCCCTTAGTGACACCAGAAGTTTGCTGCGTGTCTGAGAAACTGCTGGAGGAGCAATTTGAGTAAAGGAGGAAGAAAAATGAAGATATTCAGTTTAGGATGAAGTTTTAAATATAAGCAGTACCCAGTTTTGAAAATGAGCTCGTTTATCAGTATTAGGGTCAGCATTTAGGGCAATGTGGTTCTTCTACTAACCGGGCCTTGTGTTTTTGTAATCTCCAGTTACTTGATTTTGTTGCAAAGAAACAGAATTTTGTTTTGCAAAGGGGTTTGACATTTAGCTGTGTATTAAACTGGCACAAAACCTGGAACACTTAACATTTTCCAGAAACTAGGCTTCCCAAATGCCTTCTTCTTTTGGATTGATGGTTCTTCGTTTGAAAAAATGGAAACATTTAATTTTCTTATGGTTTATGTGGGCTGGATTTTGATCATATGTTATATGAGTATGAGGTAAACTAAGAAAAAAGTAAATGAGAAGTTATTTCAGGATAAAAATTGAGATATTAAGTTGTGAATATAGCCTCAAGGCATGTTTTGAAATTGTCTGAAGTGCTGTTTTCTCCAGGGTGAAATTCCAGTAAAACAAACTGTTTCTGTCAAAATTGAATGGTCTTACAAACAAGATTTGCATTGGAGTTTTTACTAATAAGCTTTGCAAGTTTTAAATAATTTTCTTTCATCTTGAACCTTAGGCAAAGAAGGGTGGTCAGGCTTTTGAGACAACCCTTAAACACCATGCCCTCCATTGCATCCTTTGCATCATTATTTCTCTTGATTGTGTTACAATCCAAATAAAAAAAAATGACCAAGTTGCTTTTCCATATGCTTGACAATTTGGAAAAACAGACTGGGTACGATAATGAGAAAGACATGCAAACCAGAAATAACCTGGTAAGAAGGGCAGGAGAAACATTCTTATGCAAAAGCTTTTTTGCCTTTTTTTTTTTTTTCTTTTCTTTTCTTCCTGTCTGAGCCTTTCCCTTTTTGTTTATGTGTATAGCTCATCTCTCATAATTGATGTCACCTGTCACTTTCACACCCCCTCCAAGCTTCATTTGCAGTCCTCTAAACATGCACAGATTTTACTTGTGACTTCAGTAAGATCTGCAAGGTTATAATATTCAGGCTGCTCAACTGGAAGACTAACTACAGATTTGAAGGATGGCCTTTAAGTTGGAAATGCGGGCTGCAGTGAAGGGAAACACAGAAGTCATAGAGAGTTTAGGAAATACCCACTGACCCTGACAGGTACATCCCTGCAGAGAATGCTTTATGGCATGTTCACAGGAAAGTCAGGTAAACCTTAAGGATGTTTTGAAAAACAGTAAAGGTGAAAACAGTTGTATAAAGACATAATAATTTATTCTGGAAATTGATTTAGTTGTTTGGCAAATAACAGTGAATGCAAGAATTCACAGCCAGCTAGAAAAAAGCCAATAATTCTCAAAGGCTTCAAAGTCTCCAAATTTTGGGACAGAGGGATGACAGCAAAAAGATAAGAGGGAAATGATAACAATTAAAAACCCCTGCTGAAAAGCAGAAGCTCAGACAGAGCCTGTGACCTGAGCAAAGCACAGCCTCACAGTGACAGCGCTTGGCAGAGGGTGCTCCTGCACAGCCCCTTCAGAGCACACTCTGTATGCTGAAGTGATTTGAAAACACTTATCTGAGGACTGAGCTTCTTAGAGACTGTGGTTTAACGTGGAATGATTTCTACTAGGAGTTTCATTTAGTCTAGTCCACCCCGGGTCCTCGACAACTCCTGAGGATTGGAGAGTTGAAGAGAAAGATTTAAGAGACTCCAGAGAGCAAACAAGAGCTGCAGAATAGGACAGGACAAGATTTAGCCCACTCACAACACCTGAAATATAACCGTGCACTAGAGGGTGACCAATCATTTAAACAGTTACTCCCTATTCAATACACGTGCACATTTCTCAACCTGGCTGAACATTATAAAAAGCCTTGGCTGCCATACCATGGCAGCTATGGAGCATGTACACCTCCCTTTAAAGACAGTGAGCCACAGGCCATGTATTATTCCATATGCACATGATCTAAATACTTACATCTAGTTTAAAGAAAAAAAAAAAAAAAAGAAAAAAAAAATCCTGTAGTACAAGCAAATACCACCTACAGTATATACACGGAAAAAGTTTTCATCTGCTTTATGTTTTGATACGATAGTCTATATTTTGACTCCAGAGTGTGATGACTGTATAACTTTTCACATGAATTTCATTTTTCCTGTCAAGGTACATTATTTTAAGGGTGACAATAACTTGGCTTCAAATGAGGTGAAACCATCACAGTGATAAATGAGTTTCTTGAGGAGGGAGGTTTTACCCTGGGAATACACTTTGAAAGACCACACACCTCTGCTTAACCAAGCTTGTTAGCTTTACAACACATTACAAACACTCCTTCTAATGCACATGGCAGTGAAGAGACCTGAGCACTTGACTTTTGAAAATACAGTGTATGTTGCATGGGGAGATTAGTCTTGCTTTTCACACTGGCCTTTTGTGTGAGTCTGCTGTTTAACAGCTGAACGCTGCCTTTGGTCTCTTCCTTGTTCTGAGGAGTATTATTTTTTCATTTTTTTAATTATTATTATTTTTTTAATGTCAGATTCAGAAAAGACAGGTCAGGCTTTGACACGCAACTTCTAGCGGCAGCCATGAGGGACAGCCTCACTTAATTGCTACAAAATTCACATTGCAATACAGGGGGAAAAATACCCATGCCAAATAGTATCAAATCTTTAGAAGCACTTCTAGGCATCACTTTAATAGTTAATGAAACAAGCTGCTGAACTTCACTGGGCATATGATTATCTTGCTAAGTCATTTTTGTATTGCTACCCTGATGTTGTATGTAACAGAACTGAAACAGGGAGAAAAAACAGCCCTGGCATAACCCCTGGATGTTCAAGAACACAACTCCTATCCACCATGGAAAACATGCATCATATTGCAAATTTTACTTCTCTCCCACATCTTTTTTACAGTTTTCATGGTAATGGCTTGGTTAATCTTTGAGAGTTGCATCAAAGAATACCTACTTGATGCTTTGCTCCATTGTACACTTCACACAGTGACTTTAAATAAGTTAATAGCAAGACCAAAAGATAGATATTTTTCTTTGTAACCTTCACTTTCTTATTCAAGGAGTTGCCTGTGGGAGAAAGAGGCTTGATTTTTCTAGTGTTTTGATGCTAAAAGGGTGTCAGAGCTTGTTTGCTTGGTAATGTACTTTCTGTAGTGTTCTTCTGGACAGAAATAGTAAGTTAAGTGACAGATTTATGGGAGATACCACAATCCCTATTCCCACAGTGCAACCTCTGATAAATATCTTTCTCCTTTACTTGTTCACTTAGCCTCCCTCTATTTTCATGTCTTAGGAGAATGCTCTCAGGGCTAAGAAGACCTAAATCTAATGTAAATGGAACTCAGCTGTCAGGTGTGGTTCTTCAGTGAAACTCAGTCTCCTTAGCTGCTCAAAAACATTTTTAAATATTAATTACAGTGGAGTCTGAGACCCTCGCAGGTACTTGCTTCTCCATGTTAAATGAATACTTTACCCCAGTGTTAAGGCATTGGAGCTGTCTCTGTGCTGGAAGAGTGAGCCCATGTGGCATTGTGACCCTGGATATGCTGCCAGTATGTGATGGGAGCTGTGGTGGCATGCCAGCTCTTTCCAGGAGCACCAGGAGTCAGCTGAGATGTGGAGGCAGTAGCGTCATCTAAGGTTTGTCGCTGTGTCATCCCAAACCCCCATTATCCTGGACTGCAGTGAACCGGTCGTATTTGGAACCAAGGGTCCCACTGTCAGGAAAGCTTTGAAGAGGAGAAGGGTAATGGCTTCACATTTGAAAAGGGTAGATTTAGATTAGATATTAGGAATAAAATTTTTCACTGTGAGGATGGTGAGACACTGGCCCAGGCTGCCCAGAGAAGTTGTGGACATTCCATACCTGGAAGTGTTTAAGGCCAGGCTGGATGGGACTTTGAGCAACCTGGTCTAGTGGGAGGTGTCCCTGCCCATGGCAGGAGGTTGGAACTAGATGATCTTTAAGATCCCTTCCAACCTAAGCCATTCCTTCATTCTATCAGAAGGAGGCTGAGGGTAGTCCTATTAGCTCTCTACAAGTGCCTGAAAGGAGGTTGAAAGGATGTGGGTGTTGGTCTCTTTTCCCACATAACAGGAGATAAGACAAGAGGAATGGCCACAAGCTGTGCTATGGGAGGATTAGATTGGAAAAAAAAATCACTGAAAGGGTTGTCAAACCTTGGAACAGGCTGCCCAGGGAAGTGGTTGAGTACTCCCTGGAGGTATTTAAAAGATGCGTAGATGCAGTGCTAAGAGATGCGGTTTAGTGGTAACTTGGCAATATTATGTTATTGCCTAATTGGCAATATTATGTTAACAGTTCGAATTGATGATCTTAAAGGTCTCTGTGATTCTATGAGGAGGAGCAGTTTTCTCAGTGGGACCTCTCCCTTCTGAATTGGAGGATGGCACCACTTCTAGGAGTGCATGTAAACACTCCCTGGCATTCTGGTCACCCCAAGCCCTTTCCATACATTTTGACAGATATGTGGGAAAGTGATGGCATTAACAGAAGGGAATGAAAAGAAATAGACCTGACACAAAGTCTCGCCTTGAAAGATGCCATTGTTCTGTGGCTCCCCTCCATTCTTGGCTCTTTTTGTTACTCCTGAGGTCAGGTTCAGGGAGACTGGTGCTGCCAGGAGGTTGGTTGGCAGATTCTGATGCACTGGACATGGTGGTAAGGGCATTCCCTGGGCTGTCCTGTCCCTCCCGGCAGAGGGAACTGCCAGGCTGTGTGTTTTCCGTTGGAAATCCTGCAATCGGTGGTCGTAGACAACTGCTTCTGCTCTAGCTTGGGTGAAGCAACAGAGCCCAGTGCGCTCACAGGAGGTGGGAGATACTTTTGGGCAGGCAGAAGTGGGAAATCAGTATTAGCCCAAAGACTTGCTTCTCCTTTCACACAAGCTATATATATACATATATATGTATTCAAAAATATGAAAATCGGTGTGAATTTTTTTTTCTTTTCTCCTGTGAAAGATGGGGCCTACCCATGGCAACGCCTGCCAGATACAACACAGGCAGGTGCTGTGCAAACTTCCTGCTGCAGCCCCGTCAGTGCCCCTCAGTCTGGGCCAGTTGCGATCTCGGAGTTCTTGTGATGGACGGAGTGGTGTTTTTATGAAGTGCATAAATGCCGGCTGCCCTACTCTGGGAGGCCAGAGAGCAGAACACTGAGCCATTCTGCCCCGAAAGTCTGCACTAAGACCATCAATTAGCACCTGCTTTTGGGGCCTGGCCTCTCCTCCTGCCCAGACGTACCTACGCAAGCACTTCTGGGCCACTCACACCTGCTAATGGAAGCCCTGCCTGCCACACACAGGCGGTGGGTGAAGCTGGGTCAGAAGTTAATTGTAAATCAGGCCCTTATTTTACTTAGTTTCATCCCTCTCACGCTGAATAACAGGTTTGGCCTTGGCAGGAAAGCTGGGCTGATGGCCGCCAATGCGTGGAGTGAAAGTGGCATTCATAAGGGCTGAGCTCCTGGCCAGGAAAGGCTGCCAGGGAGACGCTACCTCCTGTGCCAGGATGCACTGGCCTCAAAATGAAACCTGAAATCTAGAGCTGCTCTGCAACTATTTGCTCTTGAAGTGGTGCTGTTGCCGGGTTTTTTTTTGTAAAGATGTGATTTCTTTTTTGAGAGCTGCCACCAGCACTGATGGGAAAACATCCAGATGTTTTCAGGGTGAGGATTTTTTCCAGGAGTTAACTCTCATCTCTTTCGCGACAGCAAGTCCCCAGGTGCAGCTGTGCCTGGAGCACTGATTCCTGACGACAGCACTGAGAAAGACTGCTTCTGCAGGGCTTTCTCAGCTGGTGATAGACTGCTGAAAAGCCTGGCTTTCCTGGCATCCCTTTGCTGAGGTGGAGTCCAAGCTGGTTTAGCACTTGCAGGATCAGATCCAGAGGCTTCTGTGCCATTAACTTCAAAGCACTGCAGCATATGTTCAGGCAGTGCGTCCAAAAGAAATGCAGTTTGTGTGCTCTGAGGCTACTCCAAAATGTGAACCAAAGTGCGGTTAAGTGGGCACCACCAAAAGATTCGCTTTAGAAGTGTGCATTCCTGACCTGAACTAAACCACCCTTTGGAATATCTCTAAGGCTATTAGGAAGATTAACTTTCTTTATTTAGGCCATGTTGAGTACCCCATCTGTGCCTCACTTCAGCCTGTTTGTGCTTTGAACATCTTGAGCTTTGCATTATGGCCTAAAAGTTCTTAAATGTGTATGACACATGCCCTTTATCTGACCCTTGGTGGCAGGGCCAGCACTCTGTCCTCTTTTGGTGGGATGACTTTACTGTTCTATCCATCTTTCTGTTTTTCCTCTGATCTATGTCTTTTCCTCCCTTTTGATATTTTCCTTTTTTCTCGTTTTCCATTCCCTTGGTCACTTTTTTTTCTTGTCCTTCCTGATCTTTAATTTAATCTTTTGTTCAAGTCTGACTTTTCCAGGTACATAAAGGATTTACACGTGCCCAATATAAATAAACTTAATAGTAACTTCCTACTGTTCATCATAGCTCCTTTTTGTAGGTACTCTTAATTTTTTTTAAATTTATGCTTAAATAATTTGATTTTTGGACAGACATGTAATTTTAGTTTGCTTTTTTTGTTTGTCTGTTTTAATATGTTTGAACTGATAATAAATGCAAAGCACTATACTGGCAGTTAAATACCTGAAACCATGAGTTTGTATTTGCAAATCTACTTCAAGACAACATTTGGAAATATTGAATGAAGATACTTAGTTATGTCTGGTCAGGAAATACTTTTTTTCCTCTTTCTGGAGAGAGCTAAAAACAATAAGTCTTTTTAATCATCTAAGTACTTCTTTGCTTATGTTGGGAAAAAAAAAATCAAGACTTCTTCAAAACAAAATGTTAGCATTTACAGGTGTTGCCTTCATAGAGAACTTCCTCAGTAATTCTGTCAAAATGGACACTATTCATGGAGTTTTCCATTTCAGCAAAAAGCTCCTTTCCATTAAAACCTCTGATGGAAATTCTTGATCAGACTGAGTAAAAAAGTTCAACCTTTTCTAACACAGCTGCCAATGTGCTTCTCGGTCACTGTGATTTTACAATTTGGTCGTTAGGTGGTGCTCAAGAGATTACATTCACTCTGCATTGTCTTTCCAGGTTTTATTTTAAGAAGCTGTAGAGGCACACTTCGTGTCTTCACAAAACATATGTAATGTGTACTCTGTACTAAGTAGTGGGAGATTTGCTATTCATTTTGACGGGTGCAAGATCTTTACCGACTAACTGGTATGATGGAGAACAGGTATTGAGAACTACTGTATTGTTAGACCCACACTTCAAATGTAGCCACTGTTTTGTAAATATTAATTAATCTGTAAACTTTCAGTGTTAACATTATTGGGATTTTGACAAAGATTTAGCAAGTGCTTTTGTGATGAAATAATTAAAGTTGTGAGACATATCTGAGGCTTGTTTTTATTGTTTGAAAGCATAAAAGCGCTTAATCATAGAATCATTTTTGTTGGGAGAGACCCTTGGGTTCATTGAGTCCAACCATCAGCCCCACTCTACAAAATTCTCCCAATGATAAGAAAGTTTTCACTGTGAACCAGTCCCTCCCATAATGATGTTTATTGGGAGTATGAGTGGAAAAAGGGCTCATTTTTGAAAAGTTATCATATTCGTGATTAACACACAAAAGAGAATGCATCATGAACGTATCCCTTTGTCTTGTGTAGATAAGTAGTAATGCTTGAATTTCTCTGCTATAAATACATGAGTGAATGGTTGTTTTTGCAGCCTTCGTTCTCAGTTCTGCTCGTAGCCACGTTGTAGGATGTTGTATGCAGGCTTTTGATCTTGATATGGCTCTGCCTTGAGCTGGAGATTCCCAAGGTGGGAGCGCACCATCTGCCACACAGACTTTGAAGTACAAGGTAACATAGACGGAGAATGTTAGAGTGGAACCACTATGTGACCTCAGAATGCGTTGAGTTGGAGATGCTGAGCAGGGAAGTAAATCCTCTTCACGTCTTGATTAAACCGTTCCTGCACAAAGGGGCATTTCCCCCCAGTATAGTGTGTCATTGTCACTCTGTTCTGATGGTGAATAGAGGCCCAACAGACATTTGTCAATGTTCGTGTCATGGCTATTCACATTGTATACGTTGATTATGATGAAAAGGTTTTCTGGAGGAAGACTTTGAAACACTTCCCAAAGATGTTTAGACTCTCAACTAACCTCATTTCCTTCTGGGGACTGATTATGAGCATGAATTTCATTATTCTAGAGGAATCTAATTGACTTGATTCATAACTTGATGTTCAGCTTTTAGTGTCACTTGGGCTTGGTCCCTTAGTGGCTTGAAACTTAGGACAAAAACCCGAAGAAAATGTGTTTGTAGTTCCTGTTTGTGGTTGTTTAAGCCATGGCAATGGCAGGCAGATAGATATACTGCGTATTAGTTAGAACCTGCAGCTCCTCTTCATGTTCAACTAGTGTGAATAACCACAATCCAGCATGTCAATGATAAATGTAACAGTTAGCTACACTTGTCCTCACTTGGAAATGAAGATGAACATTTCTTAGCACTCTAAAGGTAAAGAACTTTTTCATCCAGATCAGCACTCAATTCTAGCTAGTGGTGTTTTGTCATCTAGAAGTGTATGTAGATGTTTTGACATTTGAAGAGTAACAACTGTGTAAACTGAAAATAAAATATGCAATCAAGTGCAGAAGACATACATTTGGCAGCTAAGTCCACATCTCTCATTCCCTTTCCGATTAGTATCATAGCGTATTAAATACCAGAGGTGCAATGAAGATTACTATGGAAACTCTACAGGTGAAGATACTTATAGGGCAGGATTTGTAATTCATCTCTGCTGGGGAAAAGAAACACTGACTACTGTGGGGCCTGTTCTGGTCCATCAGTCACTCCCACTGCATCAGGCGAGCATATTAGCAAAACTTTATGGATGACTATCAAACAATACAGAGAGGACAGGATTTCTGGACTTCTTGGTGTTCAACCATGGCTTCTATTCATCCTCTCCAAGTTTAGGCCCTTATCTGAAGTGTCTGCTTCCCCAAGGCTACCCATGTAGTTCAAAGCAACAGTTACCTCCAGGTGACAGTTCAAAAGACAGACACGTCTTCAGGCAAATTAACCCAAAACAGATCAGTGCCTGCTCCTATACATGATGCAAGATAGTTGCTGTTGAATATCATTACTTAGTGTCCAAACCTGCTATGCCCTGAGCGAAAGACCACGGTTCCAATACAAACAAGAATAAGAAATTGCTCAAAAATATTAAAGAGAAGGCGGTTTGTTTGAAGTGTTTTGTTTGCAACCTTCACAAAGAAAAGTAAAGCAAAAAACTCAGGGTAATGGAGGAGTCAATGAGAGTTCTGCCATAGTTGTTATTGTTAAGAGGCTGAGGTATATTCTTGTTGCCAGGTATGGATTTACCAGAAGGTGTTAGGAAAGCTGCCTTATTTTTTGAATTTATTATTGTATTTATTTCTATATTCAATTATATTTATTATTTATTTATTGAATCTCCTGCCTTTTTTTTTTTTTTCTCCTCTCCTGCCCTTCCATCATTAAATTGGCACTGTCCATTGTGGGGCGTAAAGCCCTGGATCCTCTCACAGTTGCAGTTACACTTGCACAATAGCACAACTGCCTGTGACCCTATGTTCTAAAGTCATTCACACAGTTGGAATATCAAATTGACACAACGCTTTTCCCCTCCTTTTTTTTGGAGAGCGAGGAAGGAACAAAATAACCCAAGAAAGTCAAATTACATTAATCACTAGAAAACAGCAATTCTAATTTGAGGACTTTGGAAGAAATGTATTGCCAAGGAAAAGAAATAGTGGTGAGAACTTGCCATAAATAATTGAAAGTAGAAAGTTTTTCTGTAGTTTAGAAAGATAACAAGTTGAACAAATATAAAGTAATGCTAAGGGGAATTTTGGAAGTTACAGGCTGAACACCTTACTGCTGTATATGCACTATATAGATGTTACTGTAAATAAGGTCAAGGTAGAGTCAAGACAATCCTGCCTTGAAAGCTTTTACATTTTTCACTCATAAGACAACAATATTAGGTTCCACTTCGAAAAAATATTCCCATTCTTATTTGCTGACGGACACTGTACAAACTCTCTTGTGGTTCATATTCCCCCATTCCTGTAAAAGTACTCATGGGCAAGAATGACCTTTCCTAGATGGAAATGTTACTGACACAGATAGCTAGCACACAACAGCAAAAAACCCCACAGCCAACCATCATCTGGAACGACAGCACTGTCAGTTCCACATCTATCTACCATGTCTTCATGTCAAAACACTTCCAGAGCTGGGTTCTCTTTATTAAATGATAACTCGGAAGGAGTAAATGACTTACATTATTTTGCAGCTGACTATAACCAATTGTGTGTTCAGAGTAACCCAACCCAAGTGAACTACTCTTAAAAATGCAAGCCAAGCTGATCTAAATGCAGGGTTTTGGAACAGATGAAAGAAGGACAAGAAAATAAGATCCATTCAAAGGAAGCAAGACAATCAAAATGTATCCTGCCAATTAAAACACCCTCTCCTGATCCAAAACACATTAAAAAAATAAAAGACAACACCCAAATAAGCACCGTAAATTAAAGCTTGTTTAGCTCTTGATATTGGTTTTTACTCCTGGTCTACATCCAGACAGAACAAGCATGGCAGCAGAGATTTCTGCATTAATTTTTAAAGAATGAAAAATCCTTAACTTGAACTGGCACTAATTATTGGCCCAGAAAAATGCCTTTTTTTTTCTTTTTCTTTTTCTTTCTTTTTTTTTTCTTTTTTTTGTACCACATTGGAAAGGAGAACAAGAAAACAATAGTTGAAAGAAAGTGTGGGAAAAGAGCAGAAGTATCATTTTCAGCTTTACTGTTTAATGGCAGTTGGCAGTAAAGTCAGCAGGGATGATATAACACCAAGTTGGGTTTTCCAGACGTGGAAGTTGGAGGCCGTTCTGTCCCCATTCAGGCGCCTTTTGGGTTCTTGCTTCTTAGGTGGTTCCAGTTGTCCATTACTGTCCCTTACAAGCTCACTGTTACCCATTTCAGTTTACTGCTGCAGAAACCTTCTTTTTTTTGACAGTCTGCCATTTATGATAATGAAATATTTCACTTTCCTCCCTCAAATTTTATAAATTCAGTTTTGCCTGCAAAATGTGTAGCTCCTTTTAAAAAATAAAATACCACAGATACTTTTGCTCTTGCTTTGATACTTCTCACTTACATTTTTATAAATGCTTCCAAAAAGACTATTGATGCAATGTAGTTAAGACCTACTAATAATTTTTTTAATTTTTTTTTTTTCAGGAGCAAAACAAAAGTCCTAGTGTTTGTGTGTGAACCATTTCTACATTCCATGCAAGGTGCCCCAGATCGTATTTTTGAATTCTTTCACTTATGAAAAAGGGAGTGACATTTTTTTCCTCTTCAGGCTAAAGTCTGACCTTACATTTCAACCAATAAAGTACCTAGAGTTGATTTTGCTTCTGTTGACTCTCCACTTCACATGCTGTGCTGTATTGACTTTTTTCAAATGACAGTGGAATGTGTATATTGATCTGGTAGATTTGGCAAGATGTAAATGGTGTGCTAGGAAGGAGACCTGCTAAAATTGTCAGGAATTCTCAGATTTAGTGGCTGCAGAGGAGTCTAGAGATCTTTAATGAAAACTTACTTGGGTAGAAATAGGTGGAACAATTGAATTTCATCTTGACATTTCTGATTTCTTTTCAGCATTAGAAAGCAGTTCTTTTAAAGTGCCAACTTCAGATCTGCCTCATTCTCTGGCCTCCCACAATGACTGCCCTTGAGAGATGAAAATGCATGTTTTCCCCAACTTATTTGTTTAAAGAAAGGAACAATGTTAGTGTTACCTGTGCTGAAGCTGGGTCTATTTTGTTTCATCCAGTCAGCAGGACCCCACACCTCAGCTGGCTCCTTCCAGGCTGCTGGAAGTGACTGCTGGGGGCATCCCCCTTTTTCCAGTCTTGCTGCAGTTGTTTGGTTCTGCTGAAAATTTTTACTGTTCTGGTAACTGGGAGACAGCTTTTGGGATGCCTGGAGGTGCTGGCATAGTTCTTAAAACTGATAGTTCAGAGTTTTAACAAGAGAATGCCAGAAGAGTATTTTGAGAAGGAGCAAATTAACAATTTATTTTCTTTGCTGTCTGTTTTTCCATACAGACTCCTGCCAAGCTGGCTGCAGAGCGACTTCATCATCATCATAGCAGTTCATAAATTGTCATATTGTCATTCCAAATCTATCAGAGCAGGATAACTTAGAATTATTTCCTTTGACTTTATAGATTTTTGTATCAGGAAAAGCTCGTTAACACTCAGAGTGATTACTCATGTCAAACAGGCTATCTACAGACGAAGAAGGCCTACTGTCATCAAAATGACTGAGAAATTAAACATGCCAAAATAGGAGGATGATATCAGATGATCACTCTCCTTGCTAAAAAGGCAGTTGATGCAAATGTTTTGAAAGCATTCCTGTTTCATCTTGGATTTAGATTAGCATTTGCAATCATGTAGGTGCTGCCTGTTGAGGTAGGTTATTTTTTTCTTGTGGCATTTTGAACTTTAGATTATCATAAGCTAATGAAAGCAAAGAATATTAAAACTATACATTATAAACTTAGAGCCTTAGAGCTCCATTTTACAAAGAGATGAGAACCTTCATGCTCCAAATTTCCTTTAGGCTCATGATAAAAATCAATACATCATGTTAGATAAGTGTCTATTACTCGTTTAGTTATTGCTAAGTATTTAGTATTGGAAAGAACTTTCATTGGTTTTTTAGGGGAATAACATCCTTGGAATATTTTCTTTACATATAAGAAATAAAGTTATGTAACTAATGAATTTTCATAAGACAAACTATGGATATTCCAGGCAGAAAAGTCTAGTAAATATTTCTGAGAATAACAAGATTTAGTTTAAAAACACACCAATTGTAAAATGGCAAAATACTTTGAAAATTCTTAATATCCTTAGAGTGATAACATCTTTTTGGATAAGCCTTCTTTTAATTTCATTTATTTATTTATTTTTATTTGGAATGCCCCTCATTAAGGGGAAAGCTAGCAAATGGATCCTTTTTATCCTTTGACTATGTGGTGGGATGCAGGGATGCAGCGTGTGGAGAACATTGCCATTGAGCAACGTATAGAGAGCAATTGATCTCTGCCTGCACCTAAAAGAAAGGGAAATAAAGAATAATGGGGAATTAGGGATTATGGTGTGGCTTTGGCCTTATTATTTTACCAGGTGATGTACAGAACAAAAAAATTCTGTGGAGTTTGTGTGTCTGTGTGGTCCAGCTCCTGGCTGTGGTCTGAATCAACTGGTTTCATGCTGGAATGAGCTGCCTGTCTCATGTTCATGGAAGAGGAAAAAAGCCCAACCCAGGAATATGGCACAACACTGTGTTGTGACATCTCTCAGGTCACACCAGCAGTGTTTTAAGGCAAGTGAAGTAGCATAAATTTCTTACAATGAAGGAATATTTTGACTTGTGGAAGAAAAAAAAAAGTTGTAATTGAAATGAGCTGGAAAGGGTTGAGTGAGTGGATGTGTCAGAATACCTGTTTTCTTCTTGAAACTATGGATATATAAACAGGTTCTATGCACTGGGTTCTCACGTACCGTAATGCACGCTCAGCTTTGTTTTCAGGAATTGCTTGGAATCCATATGATGTGTTTAGGTTGAAAGTACCTACCCAGGACAAAACTTTGCCATCATTAACGGCATTGCAACTTCCACTGAAGCTGCTGTGGCATGGAAACGGTTATTTTGCACTGATGAAATGTAACTTGTCGATTTCTGAGGTTCTACCCGCCTTCCTGATTCCTCCCCAACCAAAGCTTACATGCTTGATTTGACACGTGAGAAACACTTAGCAGCATGGGTTCTTGGAGAAGAACCCAAGCACACATGCAATTTGTTGTCAGGAATCGTTCTTGTCACCTCTTGCAAAGATGTGTGAACCACTTTGATCCCCTCTGAAAAAAATTAAAATAATAGAGCTTGAAGGAAACTCTGCTTGCTTCCCATAAATTTTTCTATGTTTTTGTTCTTTTAATATAATTCCGTTAAAATAATCTAGGAATGTGCTAATGCTCTGTCTGACTTGCTGTGACAGTCATGAAGGCTTGATTCAAGAAGCTGCCTGTGAGTCCATTAATTTTTATCCGTCAGTTACTCAGATGAAAGATCCACCATTAATCATTGAGCCTTAACAGTCCCTATTGCTCGGATTTAACCAGTTGAATTTCAGAATATGCTTAGTTTACCAGCAACAAGAAACTGTGAAGTCGCCAGTAAGTCTGGCTTTTCCCTCTATCTTCTCCCTAGACTTTTCATCTGTATTAAAAAGCTAGCAGTACCTATAGCTACAGTAATAACTAGGGAATTCTGGGTATCAAGGACTGCCATTTCTGTAGCATTTCTTCAATAATCTGTTTCATATCTGGTTTACAACCACAGAGTTGGAAATCCAGAGGTTGTTACTGAGAAAAGGTGATGAAAGCTTGGGCTTAAGATAAAAGCCAAAAATGAAACAAAAGGAATGGCTTCTTACCACAAGTAGCTTTTCAGCTTAGAAATGAGGAGGTGCTGACCAAGGACACTGCTTACCCAGCTCCTCGCTTTGCTCAGGAATTAGGTGGTTTGTACTACGTGAGCCATCTATGTCTGATCTCCCTAGGATTTCTTATGGTACTCACTATAGTAATATTTGGGAACTAGCAGAGGTTGGTGGTTCATTTCTGTGGCTAGATAAAAGCTGGATCAAGCTTTTTTCTGTGCTGTAAGCAAACATGAACTTGGTTATGGCCAAGATGAGGAAAAAGTCCCACGAAAGGAAAACTTAGTGTTTCAACAGAGTGAGATCTCAGTAGAAAACAGTAGCGGGGATGGGAAGAGTTGATGGGGACATGGTCTGGGAAGAACCAGCAAAGGTGGAGTTGGAGGATGGCCTTGGGCTCACGGAGGTTTTTATTTTGTTNGCCATTCCCAAGATTTCCAGCAGCAACACAGTACCCTGAGGAGCTTGACAGAGTATGTCACTTGCCAGGCTCATGTTGCTCTTTGAAGAAGCTGTCTACAAAAATCTGTTTACTACATTTCTGAAGCTAAAGGCACACAGCCAAACTTGGATGTTGCTTTTATTATCAAGGAATATGGATTTTAATATTTTTTTTAAGTTTTAAGTTCCCTCCACAACCTGCTAATATCCAGTTGAGAACTAACTGAATAAATAAATAATAAAAAAATAGAATTGCCCGTTAAATACAATAAGGGAGAACAGCTGACTAGAAAGAAAATCAGCTTTTGGAGGGTTTGCAAAGGCAAAAAGGTCAGGACTGTAAATTAGAAATGCTACTCAACCCACAGTTAAGTCCCAAAGGGGCTGGAAGGAAGAAGGAAGTTAGAATGGGTGGCCTCAAAGAGGAGAGGCAAAAGAAGAGCAGAAAACACAGAACAACATAGTCATTAAGAATAGAAAGAGCCCCCATGTATAGGCAAGCTGAAAACAAAAAGCTTGAATGTTCTGGGGAAAGGAAAGTGGTGGAGAAATCTGTGAGCAGCCAAATAACCTCTCTGCGAAGTCTTGTCAGTTTGACAACGCTGTCATTCCTTGCCTGTCATGAGAAGCTGTCTGTGGTAATCTGAGGAAGAATACATGCAAGGAAACTGTGCATCTGGTGTGCAAAAACCTGCTTTTCTCAAGAAGCTTCTTTCCTGCATTTGTTAAATAATGCATCGCTGTGAGCAGCAGGAGGAGCTGTGGAATTCCACTGAGTGCAGCTGGGGAGATTTTCATGCTTCTAAAATCTCAAACCTTCTGAGCTTTATAAACCCTCCAAAATGTTTAATTTTATTTCTTCCCCCCCAAAAAAAATCCTCCACAGCAGGGTATTTATCCACCACTGTCTCATGCTCTAGTTACAACTACCACGTAGCAACTGCTCCGGGAACTGCCAGATACAGCTGGATTTACTAGCTTTGTTTTTAAATTCGGAGATGACTGAACTCAAGGAAAATGCTTTTTATTTACCGTGATGCAATTCTTTCATAAGCTAATCACAGTACCGGGACGTGCTTCATGATGTACTGTCTTTTAACTATTCGGTAGGGGTGAGCTGTACCCCAAATAGAAAGAAAACGTGGCATAGTGCTAAAATGGGATTTTCTGCTTGATATATATAGGGGTGACCTGTAAGCGTGGCCTCTACAGGTAGCAGGGCAGTAGCTCTCAAAGTCAGTGGTCTTTACACATTATTTCAGTAGGCTCGGAGTTAAGCAAATGCTACATTTAGGAACCTTCTGAAAATCCTGTTCTTTGCTTTCCTATGGGTGAAATAGTAAATGTACAGCCATTGAGATGTCTGTGGCAGAATTTGTTTCTATATTTTCTAGTGATTTTTTTAGCCCATGTTGCTTTTGTGTGGAAGGATGAGAGTGTAGAAAGATTAGACGGTGCATGTTCACGTTATTGTCTGAAACAATCAGAATCTCTGTTTTCTATAGTCATTTCTTCTTTTGAGCTTGCCAGCACTTATTATGCCTCAGGAAGCATCATCTTGCTAAAGAGTACCCTTGTGTCAGTGAATATAAAGCAGCAGAAAATATTTGAGAGAATATGCCTTTCAAGTCTGGTGTATTTTAGAATTCGTGGGATAGGTTAGATTTGGATCTTTATCCATAATCATACTTTCTTTGACAGTCTCTTATCTTTTTTTTTATTTTATTTTATTTTAATTTTCATTTTAAAATATGCCTGAGAATGCAGATTTGTTTAAGATTTAATTGAAGAGATGAGAAAACTAATTTTACTCTGAGATAATATATTAGATAAAATTTATGAACATTTGAAACAAGAAGGTTATGTTTGGAGCTTTCTTTATACTAAATTAAATTGGCATCCAATACCCTTGACAGTACAATTACTGGAAGGTTTAGCATAGCTCAGTCTAAAATTTGTCAGGGAAAAACTATTTTCTTTCAGTAATTCATACATTCAGTCACATATTTTTGAGAGTAACAGCTATCAGACCAGCATGGGTTTCAGCCCCTGGTACTCAGTAGCTTCCCATCGCAGAAATCCCGTGTTTGTGTGTGAAGTTCTGCGTGCGAGCAAACGTAGCAATTACAGGGATGGAGGCTTGTCTGGAGGGAGAGGATAGAAAAGCACTTAGGGTGACAGGCATACAAACGTGTGCACACTTCACAAATACTCCAAAGAGCTTATCCGTTTGTCCACTACCCTGAAAGATGCTAGCTGAGGTTTTCACCCGACTAAAAATAAAATTTGTCCTCAAAGGACTGTGCCGATGTGGGAGAAGCAGCTATGCTGAAAGGCGATACTGTGGAGATTATGACCCATGAGAGATTGTTATTCCTTGATTTGTTTAAAAATGGTTTTAAAGAAAGTAAAAAATCCTACAGAATACTGTGAGCATTAAATATATAAATGTCCTTACAGTTAATTTCTTTGCTGGCTGTTACATACTTTGCTGATAAGATGAAACAGCGACATAAAAATATTTTAATGCATTTAATTTATCATTGAAATATGATTACAGTTTTGGTGGTTTTGGTTTTTTTTTTTTTAGAAAACATCAACAGAAGTACAAAGCTATATTTAAAACAGGCTTTGCTTGTCACCCAGAAATTTTCCCTGTTTCTCATCATTTTACTTGAAGACCTTTTAAATAATGAACAGTTTCTAGCAATTAATGATTCCCCCAGGTAAGTGAAAATGTAAATCATAGCTTGCTCAAACTTCTGTGTTCTATAATTTGTCTCAGAGCTAAAGAATATTTCTTTTCTGTAAATATTTCACAAGATTTAATGTTACAATAAAATCTACACTGCAGTGTTATTGGCCTTAGAGATCTCATTTTAATCCTCTTGGTATTCCTTGCATTTACTTAAATTACTGTTTTACAGCTTCATTCTTATACCTGATGAATTCCAAGAGATCTATTGCTAATCCATTTGGAAAATGTAAATCCACAGAGTATTCTCTTTAATCATGTTAAATTACTTGTACGTGAAATAAGTTAATGGTAATTTAATTTAAATTAAGAAAAAAAAAGACCAGAATATTTTAAAATTTTTTATTCATTTTGTGTACATGGAGAATAAGATGCTCTAAGATCAGATGCAAATGGATGTTTCTATCTTAACTAAAATACTGAATTTTCTTTATCTGCATTTGTGATTTAAAAACTAAATTTTTTTTCTAGCAAATGAGTTGATGGCTAGAGATGTTCTCAAATATATATTATAAGCAGGAATATATACAGAAAATATTGTTGATGTATAATAAAAATTATTTGCATAAAAGACCTGATTCAACAAATTACATTAACCTAGTCAGGAAGCAGAGACTGGATACACCAAAAAATAACCAATTCATTAAATTTCAGGTTATAAATATTCTGAATAAACTTTTCATGAACAGCCCATAAAACAATAAATATTTATAGGAATTAACCAGTGGAGAATAACAAGTAACTCAGAAAAAAAAAATTATACATTGTGGGTGAGTAACATGCAAAGGGAAAGGACTTGATGTCACTGCATAAATTATTCATTGTGAATTATTCTCTTGACTGTAAAGGCTAAGAAAGAAAAAAAATTAAGCTTATTTTGCATATTTTGTTCACTACTTTGAAAAGTGCTTTACAGTCATTAACCCAGTGTTACAACCATTTCATAGGTGGATAAAGCTGAGGCACTAGGAATTTAGCTAAAGCCACAGATTAAGTCAAAAGCAGGATTAGCAGCCTTCCAGTGCCTGAAGTGGGGCTACAGGAAGGTTGGGGAGGGTCTGTTTACAAAGGCCAGCAGTGATAGGATGAGGGGCAATGGCTTCAAAGTAGAGAAGAACAGATTTAGATTGGATACTAGGAATAGGTTCTTTACTCTGAGGGTGGTGGACTACTGGAACAGGTTGCCCAGGGAGGTGGTTGAGGCCCCTTCCCTGGAGATATTCAAGGTGAGGCTTGAGGAGGCCCTGGGAAACCTGGTCTAGTTGGGGGTGTCCCTGCTGACTGCGGGGAGGTCAGACTAGATGACCCTAGAGGTCCCTTCCAGCCTGGACCACTCTGTGATTCTATAATTAGGAACAGAAACGTGATTCCTGATTTAAATTATTAATCTCTTTTCAGTAAATAATTCTTCCAGATTGATCATGCATTGAAGGAAACAGGAAGACAGGGAGTCAGCCTTTTGGCCCAAACACCAGCAATAAGAATGGGGTCAACTCATACCTCATTCCTGGTTTTGTCATCTTTTTGTAAGGAGATTTTGTTTCAGAGTGATAAAGCCTATCTTGAGGTTATCTCTATCCTCATGGATGACATGTACAACCCATGTTGGTGGGTTTAGGACGCTGAGAGTATCCTGAAGCAACGGGTGATAGGAGGTAATCTTTCTGTTTAGGTTCTTCCCCTTTTTCCACACCCAACTCTCTTCTTTACCCTGAGGAAGTAGAAATCCTACTGATGGTGGCATCCCTCTGCTTACAGCAGGCATGAAGTGCAACCTTGCAGTGAGTAAGGAATTACAGTGACCAGTGAGGTCAGCTCTTATTCTGTAGATGCACCTGCTGATGAAGCCAGTAGAGTCACTGCAGGAGGAGGGAAGAACTTTGTAATCTCCATAAAGCATCCATTGCCTCTAGCCTCCAGCACCCAATTAAAATGATTGCTTTTGAGCCTCAAGGCTGAATTGTTCCATAGAGGCTGTTTTAAATACTTCAAGAGAATGACCATTACTTTCCCTAAGGTCCCAAGGCTGTAAATGTCCTAGGAGTAAGCTCCTACAGAATGTGCACGATGGCTTGCTATAGAAACCCACTTCATTTCTGCTCCATCGTTTTCACTCATGTGCTGCCTGCTCATCTGTTCCCTAATACAATCCCTGTTGGTCTGAATTCGCATGCCCAGTCCCCATCTGCTTTCATGGCTTCTTCAGCTGACATATTTTTCCAACCCATCTCTGTCTATTTTCTCCTGGTGCTTGCTCAAGCTTAATCCGAACGGCCCCAGGCAGACAAAGAAATTTCACTTGCCTCATTGCTTAGACACTTCACCAGCCCCCAGGACAGGATAGGTGTGGAACTCATTGGTGCTTCCCTACTTGTGAAAGATCCTTGATTCCTATATGAGAACTTTTTCATTTAGACCCACCTTACCATGCAAACCTTATAGACACGACCACAGCGAGTCTTCTCCTTTGCCTGTGGGGGACTCCTACAGCTAACAAGGAATGGGTGGACCTTGATAGCTCGTGAGTCGGGAATTAGACAACTTTGTTGGTAGTGGGATGAATTTTGAGGAGAATATCGTCACATTTATACATGTAGGTCTGGACTGGTGCATTTAGGTGTGTGGCTACTAGGTAGGCAGCAGCTCAGAGCAAGACTTAACCCCATAATACCCCCCTCATCACCGTTTCTTTCTGTGTTTGTATGGGTAATTTGGACCTTGGGGAGTACTCTGTCTTACAACTGATGGGTTCAAAGCCCACGTGTGGTGCAATGATTGGAGCCGGTGTTCACAGACCAGGTGAGTGCTTTAAACTGCAGGGCTTCTGGTGAAATGGGGTGTAGCTCACCCCTGCTTAGCTATGTTTTTTTTTTGAAATGGGTGTGGTCAATCACTCTAAGATACTCAGGATATGCCTTCCAGTGAATTAAAAGCAGAGTTTTCTCAGTTGCAAAGGCCTGAGCAGTTCTACACAGAAGCAGGAGCAGCTATAAAATCCTCCTGTTCACTGCATAGCTGGCACTTAGGGGACACAATAGGAGGTAAGAGATTAGGAATCAAAGAGTTACTATCACTACTTTTCTTTAAAGGTTTCTCCCAAATTCTATAGAATTTGTTTATTTGACTCAATTATTTTTTCTAATCTCTGCAAGTCAATGTGCGGGCTTTTTTATTATTATTATTTTTGTTTATTTCTTTTTTTATTTTATTCTGTGTTTGTATTCACTTTCAGTTTCTAATTTGGATAAAAACCCCTTGAAAGGCTTTTAAGAAAATTCAGGGGAAACTGTTTTCTTGCCTCAAAGACAGGCAATATCCATACAAATATACTTCAAATTTTAAATTTAATCACTTAAAAGGCAGTATAGCATGACATTCCTGCCTTTTGCTAAGTTTGTGGGATCACGTTAAATGTGTTTTCTCTCCTGTTTTGCTCTTGAAAGATCCCCTCAGCTATCAGGAAAAACTGGCCAACTCGCAGCTGCTCCGGGGAATCTTTAACGGAGTATACATAAAGAACTGTCAAATGCCAAAAAGTCGATAGAGAAAGCAGTTTGCTGTCCTTTTGCCTGTAGTCCAGAAAGAATTTTCTTCCAAATAGCTGCTTCTGTTTGATTGTATGTATTCCAGTCTGGAAAAAATGGAGAGAAGAGAACGATCCGTAGCTAATTAATCGAATCTGATCTTAAATGGTTATATTTTCTCCAGTGTACATTCGACTTTGCTTCTTATATCTTGCCTATTGCTGTGGCGTCTGAGTACATTTGTTAAGCCATTTAAATAAATAAATAACAAAAAAACCACACAAAGCCCTGAGGAATCATGGAGAAATTGCTTTTCATGGTGCACTTGTTTATACAATGATGTGGAATTTTGCTGCTTAGTTGTGGGTGGTTTGGATACTAGTTATAATGAGCTGCCTAGAAAAATCTGTGTATGAATAAACCTCGTAGACTTCTGTTGTGGTGAGTATTTAGATACTTAAGTACCTCTTAGTAATATTTGAAGCTTATATATACCCCAATGGCCCCAGGTGAGCATTATTCAGGAGGGTACTTTGCTTGTAACTCTTCCTTTTCCCTCTTTTACTGTGAACAGTGATGCAGATTCTCTTGTACACAAAAAACTACAGAGAAAGAGCAGATGGCTGGAGTAAAAAAAAGAGACCTGGGAATTGAAGAATGCAAGAGAAGAGGAGGAAAATGGAAAAGGAGGACATCTGAAGATGAATGAGAAAACAAGGCTGTAATAATACAAGGTATTACAACCTTGTTCCCCTCTGACTGCTGTAGCTTTGAGGAGGTTATTTGCATTTGCAGAGATCATCGTACCACTCATCCCATATGGGATCCTTTATTTAATTTCAAAACTTAGAAAAGCCTAAGGTTGTTGAGAAAAGAGGTGGTAGAGATAAAAATGGATTGAACAGTATTTTTGCCCTCAATTTAATTTTAAATAAAGATAGAATTGTAAATACAGGCATTAAAGACCATAGGAATTTACACCATAATAGTATGCATATTCTTTCTGTGTTCACAGCTCTGCCATGGCCGCCAGGCTCCATGTCTTACTCCTCCTGAGAGTGTGCAGAGGGGTCTATTGCCAAAGACTTGACTGTTGGTTATTAATAGCAGGTCTTTAGCACTTCACAGCACTGAACCTCATGGGGTTAATTTCAAAGGAAAGGAAAGGAAAGGAAAGGAAAGGAAAGGAAAGGAAAGG
>VZTM01017285.1:76561-101607 GCA_013400555.1 Jacana jacana | reverse complement strand
AGTTTGCACCTAGCAGTATTGGAACAATTCATTTTCCAAAACCAAAATGGAAATGAGTTATTTTAGACATTAAATGTTAGTGTGTGTGTACATACACACATGGGTGTACCTGTGTGTTAGTGAGAGTGGATCTATGCACACGCACCAGTTCTCTCATATCACATGAAGCTGCTTGTGTACAAGGACATTGCCTTCTTACTTTGGGTGACACTACTGTTTGATTCACTTATCCTTTAACTTTAAAGGCTCTTATTTCTGACATGGTGATGGCTAGATGTGAATGACAGTTCAGTGTGAAGGATTCTTTTCAGCCTTTTTTACTGTGCAAAACAGAGAATGGAACCTAATTTAAAATTATCTTTGAGTAAGACTTTTGACAGAAACCACCTTTGACCAATTTCTTTCATCTGCAAAAGACGTTCCTATTTGATTGACACCCTGAGCCCAGTTCATATCTTCTTCAGAATAGTCTGTTCCATATTTATTCACTTATTCTTATGGTTTTACATTAGTCCATTTCCTCATATTCATGCAGATACCTTTGACGATGCTGACTGTTGAGGTTCTGGTAGTTCAGACATTTGTGTACAACAGAGAGCAAAGTGTTAAAAGGGAAAAGTGGTGGGATCTGAGTGGCCTATTTTTGTTTCTGCAGTCTTTTTCATTATTTCCTGGAAAATGTACAAAACCTATTAAAATAATTTGGCTGGCCTTCACTCTCAGTACTAATCTGACTGGCAGGCAGGTGACTTCATGGTAGCTGAGAAATACCTGTCTTCCAAAAACCTACTAGTAACACCAATTAACACAGCAGGAAATATAACTATTTCTGCCATGCAAGTGATTATTGCAAAGCACCTCCACTCTTTGTTGACCAGAGTGAATAATGACACGCAATACCCGTGCAAGTTTCTGCTTTCCAGCACTCAAATAGTGCTTTCCAGCACTCAAGAGAATAGGAAAAATACATTTTAACCCTTTTCCAAGCAAGAACAGCTACACTCTTAATGAGGGGAAAAAAAATCCTAAAACTATGTTTGTCAGAATGTGAAAATACCTGTGAGATGTAATGTCTGTTAGCTTATGTTTAGTGTCTTCCTCACACCAGGGAGCTGTATAAAAAGAAACAGCTAAGGAGAGATCAATATTTGCTTCCCTGGATGTTCTGTATTCATAGGGATGGTTCCTGATTGATTGATTTGTTGGTAACATGAGATAAATCCAATTTAAATTGGAAGAAAAGAGTCTAATGTGGGCCAAAGTCTAGATGAAAGGAGAACAGGAGACTAACATCAAAACAAGAAAAAGATGCACAACTTGATCCTCTGTCCTTGCTTCATTAAAGTTTTGTGTGCGTGAAAAGACAGTGGAAAGAGAATGGCTTCTTCCCTAAAACCAGCACCACCACCAGCACCAAAACGGATCAAAACACATCAGTCTTTGCAGAGGATGAGGGGGACTATTTGACTGAAATAATAGCAGTGCACCATTTATTTTTCTACCGTTTAAAAACTAAACAGCTTTACTCTTATTTATTTGTGCCTATAACAGTCTTGTAGAGATGATCATTCAAAGTTCTACACATTGGGACAATGCAGGAGTATACAGAAGCTGGAAGTCAGTCCAGCACCTCCTACCTTCAGGATATAGTCCCTCCAGAAAAGAAATGCTTTTCTTAAATAGTAAAGCACATACAGAATATTCCTTTCCTCCTCCACATCAAATTGCATACACCACACTATACACCCATATGCTCCGTAGCCACAGCAAACGTTAAACAGAGAACCTACACTTGAAGGAAGCAGAGGGGAACCTGGAATATTCACAGAGGCATAGATGGATGAAGCTTGCAGATGGTATGAGACAGAAACTAGACTGTACATAAACTCAGCTCAGTGCCATTCTCCATGGGAAATGGAGAATGTTCATGCATGTTCATGTGGGCAATCTTTTGATGCATATTTTTCTCTCCAACCAGTGCTGTGCTTCTCTTATCTGTACTACGGGTCCCTGATGTCTATCCTGTCTGTGTCTAGTGCACAGACAGCCTTTTGGGATAATGAGGGGACATAGAAGGGGCAGGGAATGAGCAACAGAGATCCCCAAGGTAGATAAGAGTCTTAAAAATCAAGCTGGAGGAAAATGAATTTGCCCTGTGTGAGTGTGTAGAATTATTTCAAGCTGTATACAATGCACTGAAAGCCAAAGACAGATCTGGGGTTCTACTTATATTCATTGCTTTTAAAAGAACATGGAATTAACTGTATTTAGAGCCAGATCATGCAAGCTCTGTCCACTATCCAGAAAAGAGCAGCAACTATTGTCATCCAGCACAGAGACACTGTATAGGTGCACCGAGGTGTAAAAATTGCAGAGAGCCTTGAGCTTAATGTGTAGCTGTGCACTCAGTGCCAAGTGCTCTCGGCAGAGAAGAGTCAAGACATAACACTTAGGCTGAACACCGGTATGCTTGCTTTTGTCTCTCGTCTCCTGGTGGTGGTGAAGCAGCAGAAGCCAGCTGGTTATAATGCACAGTGCTTTCATCCGTGCAGGATCACTATCCCTGCCCCCCAGCCCTTCACTTTCATAGGAGTTTCCATGTGTTTTTTGGATCAAGCATATTCTCCCAATATATGATAGAAATATCAGGAAAACTGAGCCCCTCACAAGGGTTCATCCCTTATCACCACAGATCCCATCCTTGTATTTCATACAAACCTCCCTTGCTCATAACTGCTATAAAACTCTGAAGGACACCATGACAAGTCCATCATCTGAAAACACCACCATAATACAAAGTTAGCTTTAAAGAGTATCTCTTTACACAATTCACTTTGCAGCTAGATAAATGCTATTTTCTTCACATAGGTTAGTAAATTCCAGTGAAACGTCAGTCTCTGTAGCTCATCCTCTGTGATTCACCACTATAATCAAAGTGTTAACATGAATGACCCAGGAAGCATGCAATCACTCACCACCAACACAAAACCACCTCTGCCAGGCTTCACTGGCTTAAAAGAGGCCACTTCCTCATGCCACAGCATGAAATATTAGGTAAAATTTCAGGAAATAATTCAAGCTTCAAATCCTTTGTTGATTGTTTGCATAATAAAATGCATCATTGTACAATGACAGAAGAAAGCCTTTTCTCATTCACTGATGCCCTTCTTGGCTGGTGTACACCCACAAGAGTTTATGAAGGATACAAGGGGTTGCATCTCCCAGAAGTGTGAACTTCTCATCCTGCATGGAGAGCGTGAAGTCATTAGTCTTAACGATTCAGTCAACTCACGGGCGGATACATCTGGTCATGACTGCTGGGCAGACCTTGGGAGGTCAATTCCCAACATTGGCAGTGCAATTCATTTACACAGAGATGACACAAAATCAGCTCAAAAATTTAATACAAACCACTAAATCATATAACCAGGTACAGCTGTCTGCTGCAAGTAAAAACACCCCAGCAAAACATCAGTGAAATACTTTTTAAACTGAAATGATCCAAAAAGCACAGGTCCCAACCACTTAAACCAGTTCTCACTAATACCAAGACTAATACTCTATTTTGAGAGCCAGTCAGACAAGACTGGGAAGATTACAAACTTTTCTTCTGGTCTCAAAATTAAGTCCCAGGCTTAGAAACCTGGAGATCTAGAGAGGGTGTCTGTCTGGCCTTATACAATCACATTGGGAGGTTTACCCACAGACTGCAATGCAAGTGTCTTTGCAGTTTAGTGGGCAAAATGTAAGGGCTTCAGTGTGCCAGGCATTCTGCAGGAGTCTTTGGAAGGCAAAGGGACCTCATCTGAGCAGAATGCTGAGTGCAAAAGGTACAAATGCCACTACCCATCTCCTTCATTTATCCACGCTTCAGTTTCTTTACTGTGGAAACTGGGATATTTTCCTCTTATAAAGGAACTGAAGGAAGCTAAAGTAACTGATATTTGGAAAACATTACACAGGATACTGCTAAGCAAAACAAGATCTCTTAATCTATGCAGAAGGACTGACAGAGAAAAGAAGCGAGCGTCACTCTGCTGGTCCTTAAACAAGCAACTCTCAGGCCTCAGTCATGTCACAAGAGGCAAATACAGTCATTATTTACCACTTCATAGCACCATCAGCCACAAAAGTGTCCCAAGCCCTGTCCCCAGTAATGGCCAGGTTTTCATACAGCTTCCACCCCACCAAACAACCTAGTTTTCCTTAGAATATCCCAGTTTGGAAGGGACCTCAGAAGACCACGTAGTCCAGCCTCTCATGGGAAAGGGCACCTAGATGAGATTATCTGGCATTTTGTCCAATATTGTCTTGAAAACCTGCAGCGATGGGACTCTATTACATCCTTGGGGAGACTGTTCCAGTGAAAAATTTTTCTTATGTCAAGATAAGATCTCTCCCAGTGCAATTTGTATTCATTTCCCCTTGTCTTCTCCATGTAGCTTTTTTAAGAGTGCACATTTTTAAAGTGCTCTGTCTCTTCTAACACCCAAGATCATATTTAGGACTATAGATTTAAGGTTCTGAAATGCTGGATGTTTACGTTTGTGCTTAGATGAAACCTGAACTTTGAACAAAACCCAGCCCCAAATCTTCCCAAAGCAGCAACAGCAGCTGCTCAAAACATTAAAATTCATGTCATTAAATACAAAATAACTAAAGGAAGAGGAAGTCCACCAAAACAATACAAAATTTTCAACTTGAAGCACTGGTTTCTTTTACACCAGCTTCATATGTATCTAAAACATAATTTCATTCTGAAGTATCAACAAGATCTTCAGGGATTTAGTGAATGAAGCATGTGTACATTTTGCTTTACGCTCTTTGCCAACCTTCCCCTCTAAACACATAACCAGGTTTAAAGGATGATTAAATAGGTAATGGAACGAGGCATAATGTGACATCTTACTGAAAGGTAAGTGGGAAAACACAAGTATTGAAACATTTCTTCTAGCTCTTGATAGATTAAATAAGCACCATTACCTTAAATATCCTGTACATCTCCCATAAAGCTTTGATGTAAAATCCCTCCCTGCCTATATAGAAATGAATTACCTCACATTACGGCTGTCTATGCATTCTTCCCTGAGCACACTATGATTTTAAATTGCAAAATCCATTTTTATTTTCTTCTTCATCTGTCACCTCACCACTGGAAGGAAGGCTTCCTGGAGCTTATTCCATTGCATGTCTGACAATATCGAGTCTGCCTTTAGTACATTAGTAGTAAAAAACTTGAGGATAAATTATTACATTTAGATGAGGTCAATGAACAAGTATAGGAGACAGAAAGACTAGAGTATTTGCTGTTATAAGCCTGCAAGAGACTTCTTGATGAGAATACAGATGCACAAAATAAGGGGGAAATAACTCAAATTTTCATGCTCAGCTATTTTCCAGATAATCTCATAAATATTTGGGTAAGTAAACAGTATGAATATGTCATCTTTGTTATCTGCCTTTTCACCATACAACTGCACGTTAGGCAGTGTTAGCCCCTCTTTCTCCTGCTATGTCAGACTCTTTGAGATGAGGCACTGGTGGATTTCATCTCTGAGGTGTTCTCCTCTTTAGTTCTGAATTACCACATACCAATGAATGTATACAGTCACAGTCTACTAATGTAATAAAGCATTAAAAGCCTTATTAGTCAGTACAAAGACAGAAAAATGCTTTGTCAGGTATTTATGTTTGAAAAGAAAGAAAGAAAAAAAAAAAGAAGAAAATATTTGCCAAACCTATATAAAGCAGAAAGACTGAGCATCTTTTTCAGCACTAACACACTCTTCAGGATACTAAGAGAGAACCTGTAAATATTTAACATTGCTACAAGAAAACAGATTAACAGAATATAGTTCTCTGATCAATACTTGCAGCATCATATATTATCTCCCATGGGCAGGAACAGAAAAATGCTATTTATTGACTAAAGTGTGCTACACATCATTGAAGGGGATGTGAAATTCTCTCGTGATCAGGGGTAAGACACTAACCTGGCCATAGCCCATTTCTTGCACTGCAGCAGCACTCGATGGTTCCCAGGCTCATTATTTTCTGGGAGTTTTCCAAACCATAGACAAATCCAGCCTCTGAAATCATGAGATTAAAGTATTAGATAATTTAAGATTAAATTAAATAAACAGAACAAATGGAAGTAATAGAGTAAAAAAGCCCAAAACCACTTTGGTTCATAGATTAATGAGGTGTTAAAGTCATAGTTCTGAATAAGAACCATTTCACTTTTATTTTTCTATCTTATAAAAATTAAAAAGAGTTGATTGCTTTTTGTCCCAATTTCATTTTCTCCAGTGCCACTGAAGCTTAAAAGGGACAGCGAAGGGGAACACAGCAGTGCTTTACTACTACCTTAAGCAGGAGTCACACATAATTCTAAGCACCTATGAGGGATTTCAGCAGAGTCACTGAAATAGGAATATTGACGGATCTTCCCCATGCAGACAGATCTCAGATCTGAAATGTCATGCACGATTACCCTAGAGACCTTGTTTCTGAATCTCCAAATAACTCCCAGCACTGTGCAGGCTCTCATCTTCCCGCTGACAACTTTCAAGACTTGATTTCAATGAAGTCCAAGATCCATCCTTCAGAAGCATTGGGTAAGGTGAGAGCTTTAACTTAACATGGAAAAAAAAATATAGCATCCACTTTCAGGAATTAAGCACAAGAATGCAAACTATTAGGAAATGAATACTAAGAATGTTTCACTAGGCAGGTTATCTAAAGACTTCAAGACTATTTTTCATTCAATTTCTTTTTTGGGATGTCTCTAATCAGGACAAAACACCCCTCTTGCTGATGGTAGGGCACAGAGACGTCAGTTTTGGGAATCACACATAACATCGAGTATCTTGAAATAAGTAAATATGATATTGAAATATTGAGCCCTTTTGCCTTCTCAGGCATGTTAGAGAGACCACCAAGTCTTGTTGGCACACACAAGTCAGTTGCTTTTGTATTTCTGATCCCTTTCTTCCGAGGCCTTGTTTGTGTTAAGTACTGTAACTTCAACGTTCTCTCACATACACAGGTTTACCACTGGTGCCCATTTTTCTTTAAGTTAGTTGGTATGTGATTAAACCACTAGTTTGACTCTAAGTCCCTGAAATGAAACATGGGTAAGTCCCTTAAATATATTTTGAGTATAGACATAATAGGTGGTACTTTGAAGTCCAGCCCTACCCATCCAGTAGATACATAAAGACAGGTAACATCCAGGATTAGTGCATTATGATGGATATTAAATGAAACACTTACTTTTGGTTATAAAATTCTGTCCTACTGGCATAACAATTCTGCAGGAGTTTCTACGGCACACAAAAACACATCAAAAGTAGAAGCAGAGGTAAAGGCAAGAAAAGAGCACTGGTTTCTGCTCAGTAAAGCGTGAATTCTGGGTCTTTCACATGCATAAAGTGCTGTCATAGTCCTAAGGAAAAGACAAAAGACAGACAGAAAGAAAAGTTAAAAATGGTATCTCTCTGGCATCATTTTCCAAGGAGCCAGAAACTCTATTCATCAGAAAACATTATAATTTTGTTTCCTAAGATGGATATTCATAGCATTAATTCATGAACTGCTCTTTGCTAGAACTACTTAAATAAGATAAATACTTTTCTCCTTCCCAAAGAGTGGTCTTTGACCCAAATCATCTTACATGAAGGCAAAACAATGTTTTTCAAGATGATCTAATATCTAGCAATTTCCTTATCAATAAAGTTGGGGAAAAATAGTTTACCATAATATTCCATTATAGATTAGGATGGTAGGGAAGGATGCATGCAAACACACACACACCACCACTAATTCCATCTGCTATAAAGTTTCTCATAGGAGAAACTTGCTTACCAATATGCTTATCAATAAAGACGGGCTCATCCACTCTGTAGAGCTGATTTTACTCTGTGCCCCTTATATTTCTGCATGAGCATGGCTATTTTACTTGATATTCACCTATTACATGTTTTATTGTTGTCTGGATTCATTCTGACCAGATGGCTGCAGGGAAAGACAATTTGCCTATGTTACAAATCACGGCTGCTTCAGTTTCTAAATTTTACATTGCTTTATATTGTATTTTCTTCATGAAAAGCATAAAATCAGCACGGCATTATTGTGCTTCAGAATGAAGTCTCAAACAAACCATTATCTGCACAGCTGCAAAATATTCTATCTCCTCCTGATTTTTTGCTTCTGGTAAACAATTAGCATTAGCAAGAGGCCACAAATCCCATTTGATTATTGAATCGGATTTAGGTAAACCTTCCAGACTACTGGACAGCTGGTATATGCACTTAGTCTGAGCACTTGTCATGGCCAAAACAGTCTTAACTAGAGGATTTTTTACTTAATTTAATTCATTGCCAGTTCATATCAACTTCTGGTTACTGATTCAGGTACTGGGGAGAAAAGCATAAGCAATCAGAAACTTAGATCAACTTTTCTTCCCTATTCTCCAAGGCTCAACTTAAGCCAAATATCCACCCTCTTCCTCATTTCATTGTCCATCCTCTTCCCTTTGGAGACACTGCAGTCCCTCATTTGGTGAGCGGTGCCCATGGGCTACAGTCTCTTAGGGGTGTCCCTGTCCCAGCGTGGGTCACCCGTGGCCATAGTCCCACACCTTGCCAGGTGTGTCCAATACACACACATAGCAAAGCTAACAAAGGTAGGATACACTAGACTTACAACATACATGCAAGTCAACTCTTGCCATCCAGGGCTCCAACCTTAGTTTTGCAGTATAAATAAGAAGAATCAGTCAATGTGAGAACAATCAATCTACAGCATTTAAGAGCCAAGAGTCTTCAGTGAGTCAGTAAGTGTGTGCAACTCTCCTTGTTTAAAGCTTTCTATCAGATGTTTTGCTAAATGGGGAGTTGGCTGAAGCCACAGAAATAGCTAGAAAATGCTCTCTCTTTCTGAAAGCCTGGCTCTCTTGCTGTCTGCGAGACCTCAACAGCTTCCACTGTTCCCCTGAGGACTGTGGTCCTGTGAGGGGTTGCTCTTCACAGTGACAGGCACTTTGCACTTCCACTGAACTAAGGCAGCCTGAGGGAGAAAATGATCAAAAACTTACTCAATCTAATTGAGCTTGGAAAAACAGTTTGAATATTGATTTGTGGACCCTTGACCTTTTTGAAATTAAATAATTGGCCCTCAGGAAGAAAAAGCTGTACACTGCTGACGTAAATAAAGATATTAATTAGGTCCTGACAGAATACATTTAATCTTCTCCTAGTTCTACAAATTCATTTCCACGGCAAAGCAAAGAGAATACAGCAGTTATTAAGCTAATTTATAAAATGTATATTGGATTGTGACAAGCGAAGTTGAAATATATAAAAAAAAAATAATTCCAATTGTAATCTGTGTTCAAGTCTTCACATTCAGAATCTTTCTCAGACACTCTTACTACAGAAAATAAAATTCTTAAAAGGTAATTCTAGATTTATTATTTACATTAAGTTAAAAGAAAAGTGAAATAGTTGATATTACTGAGTAATTTACCATCAGCAGCAAACTAACAAGGGGAATGTCTGACCTGTTGCTGTCTTAGTGATGCCTGCACTATCTTAGATAATGTCCAAACTTTATAGAGTAGTGGTAGAAGAATTTGTCCCATACTAATAAGAATTAGATGTATCATCTTCCTTGCAAACAAAAAGGCTCTGATCTCTTATTTGTATTTGATAACTTCTGATCAAGTGTCAGTAGGTAGATTTACTGCCTCCAGAGCCAGGTCCCAGTGACACCACCATATTCTCTCTCTTCAGCAGATGCAACCATGAGAGGTACCCCCTGACCCAATTGCTCTACAAGTTATACAAAACACACTGAATTCTTAAAAGTATGCACTTTACAAGTGATTTGCCACCTTTGGCTTTATGAGCCTCAATAGATGAGATGCAGAAGAGGAATGGACCCTGCCTTGGGTACCACATGGCAGCTGCTGTGATCCCAGCTGTGCTGGAGCCCTGCCCCAACTCACAGTCAGGTGACCTGGCCTGGCCCCAGCCCAGCCCTGTCCCAGGGCCCTGCCTGCCCTTCCTGAGCCTGTATCTGACCCTGGTTCCCCTCGCCAGGCCTCTTGGACCATGTCCCAGCCCAGCCTTTTCCCTTCCATGATGCTCATCCCTGACCCCAGCCTGACAGTGGGACATGCCCTGGCCACAAGGTCCTGCCCTGAGATCCTGAGCGCCCCCATGGCTCCTGGTTCACGGCAAACTGCTGACCCTCTCTGTGCCTCAACACATGGTCCCTGAAAATCTTTGCCATGAGCTTGTATCTCTTTCCTCCCCTCCTGCCTCACTCAGGAGATACTTCCTAATCTTCCACCGTGTACCTAAGCTTTGTACATACATATGGCCAAGTAGAATTACCCAAGTCAATCTTACTTCAAAGCTACTCAGTTCCCATAGTGCTTACAGTTTGTAAATCCAAAGATGATGGGACAATCTAGTTTCTAACTGCGCATCTGCATGAAATTTAATGAAAAGTGAGGTTACAAACTCAGAGGTATAGCTTCACAGGGTGATCATAACGGGAGTCCCACAAGGAAGAAGGAATATAGTGATGTATGTTTCATACCAGATATCAGCTGGCTGACAGCAGTGGAAAATCTGAATCAAGGAGAGAATAACTGAAAAGCTGTATGCATTAAATTATGATTAAACTCTTTGGACTTTTCTCCATTGGTGGGATCAATTCACCTCACACATAAATCATTTCCAGCCAAGCCAAGGTTGGAAACTTCATGGGTAGTCTTGAGACAACTGAGCCTCAGCTGTGGAATGACAGCTTACAGAAATAGCTGTATTTTCTGGTTTTCTTAGTTTGCAATCCAAAAGGGAAAATAACATTTATAAATCATAACAGCTGTTGTTTCTGCTGTGGCTGCATTTTAAGTCAACATCATGTAACATCATCACTATTAAAAATGGTAAGTAAGCCTCCAGACATAGCCCAGGATGTAGAACTTCTAGAAAACAAAAGTTGTGCTAAGGTTATGTCCTTTCATGGAATCATAGAATTGTAGATTCATTTAGGTTGGAAGAGACCCTTGGGATCATTGAGTCCAACCATCAGCCCCACTCTACAAAGTTCTCCCCTACACCAGATCCCCCAACACCACATCTCATCAACTCTGAAACACATTCAAGGATGGAGACTCCACCACCTCCCTGGACAGCTGATTCCAGTGCCTGACCAGGCATACTTTATAGTATGGTTTCTTATAATCACATTTCTTCAACTACTACTGCACATTCATTTATGTTTCAAAATCACTTTCTTTTTGCATTTCCAGGTGTTGCTACTATAATGCATATAGTAACTCAGCTGTGTTTTAGTAAAACCCTGAAGGCCTGTCTAGCCTTGTTCATGGCGAAGCACTGTACTGTCACCAAAAAGCTAAACAAGCCTTTGAAGTTCTCTGAAACTGTTTCTTATCATAATAGCTTCCAAGATTACACTCACTTGGTAGGCGAGAGCTGTACGATTGATGAGACTTCTCAATCAGCTGTCAGACAAATAGAACTCTAAGTAAGCCCCACCTGAGGGGATACAAATACCAGCATAGCCAGTGTCAATGCGTTGTGGCAAGCAATCTGGCTGCTGACAGTCCTACAGAGTTCTGCATTTCCCCTAGGATATAACATATTCAGCTGCCTGCAGATCTAAGGAATGATAAAACCTATGCACTTCTTCCACTGGAAAAAAAGAAATAAAGTCATGAAGAATTCTAGCCATTATTTCATGTACGTTCAGAGGTTAAACAGACTTAAACCCAAATTCTCTCATGTCTCCATCTCAGCAAGAATGTGCACCTGGTTTTGAGAGCAAAAATGAATTTATTTACATAAAGCTTGTGAAATGATTTATTATTAAAGGAAATTTTGCTGTGACTGTACGGTGCTAACTAACAGATGGTTAATTATTATACAAATGGATTATAAATAGTCAGAAAGTCAGCTTCTAATATTTCAGTGATTTACCAGGAACTACCTAGGGGTACGCGATACCATTGGGAAGAGGTTAGTCAGAATCACCTGGAAGGTGACCCATTTCAGATTCTGGGCAGGTCTGGGGCAGTGGGGGACAAAGGCACAGCCTTAGTGATCTGCTGCAGAGGGACACGCTATATGCAGAGAAATGAATGAAGGGAACAGCCTCTGCTCCATTTCTAAAATAGAGGCTGCAGGCTCAAACAGAGCAAAGGCAGAGTGTAATCAGAGTCTAGATAATCTCAACAACTGAAAACATGGGAAGGAATTTGGAGCTGAAAGTAGCTGCACACGCAACCGAAAGAGCTTTGTTATCTGCTATTACTGTACGCTCAGCAATGAGGGGCTTGGGAGGGATTCACTGCAATTTATTATTAGATGGAAATTAAATTTGAAGAATCATTGGGATCTATTCAATGTAAAGTGCAATCCAAAGTATTTGGGATATTCATACCACAAGAAGTTTTTCAAAACATTTCTCCTTTCTGAGTTACTAGGATGTGAATATCAAACATAATTGTGTTTCAAGAATTTTTGTCTTAAAACAGTATCCCAAATTCAATCTCTCCTATAAATGGTTCTCTTAAAGGCAGTTGTTTCGAATACCAACCCACATCTCTACTGAGGAGGAGAAAGAAAGGGAGTATGAAGAGAGGAGGGAATTTATAAGTTCCAAGTATGGATTTAGATATGCCCTCTTCATTCTTTCATTCCATGCCATTCCTCTAAATATCTCTTTCCTTTTTAATTCAATCTTCTATATCCTCTCCATTAGTACTTTAAAAAGAACTGAAAATAAAAGTGCTTAGGATTGCTTTTAGCTATCACAATTCAGAGTTTAAAAGCTCAGTAAATCAATTAGCAAAAAAAGACTGGGTCCAACTACAATTATTTTTGAAAGTTTCATTTTTTTTTTCATTTTGATTAGTTTAACAATTAATATCCATAAAGTGGTCAATAAAAAGAGCCTGGGAAAGTCTCTATCCCTTGTTTTTTTTTACTTAATGGAGCATCAATGCAGGACCTAATAGTGAAACTTCTCAGGGAACCTGTTAAATCTTGGTTAGAGGGGGAGCATAATATAGAAGAACATTTCTAATAATGGAGATGGTAAATCTAGAAATGAATGAAAGCCTGCCTGTGGGAAAGTGAGACTAAGAAAACCCAGTGATTTATCTCTTTTTTCTTTTTCTTTTTTTTTTTTTTTTTTTTTTTAAATGGTCCTATATATTGCAGTAGTTTTGAGGAAGAGTCAGTCCATTACAAGAACCATGAATTTGAGAGGCACTAAAAATGCTTGATCTGGACTTCTTTTCAGTAAACCTTTGGCTTTCACATCATTGCCTTACATCTGCAATTTCCAAATCGTTATTCTATTGCCAAGCTATTGTACACATTTCAGGATGCCAGCCAAATTCTAATAATGGCATCATTAAGAGAGAGCTATTGCAATGGTAAGTGCTGTATTACTTTGCTCATTTTGCCAATCAATGATGTCAGTAATATCCTGTTCTTTAGGAACCCTAATTAAATTCTTTCATTGAAATAATCAACATTTGTGTTTCCAACCACTTTGCAACTACAGTAATTCTTTGTCTGCCAGCTGTGAGAATTTCCTATCCTACCCTCTCACATCAACAAACCAAAGGGGAAAAGTTCATTTCACACTTATATAACGTATTCATGGTTGAGGTAAGTAACAGATATATTTTGCTGGTAATACTAAAACCTAAGCCACAAACAACTTAGAATAGACTCAAGTCAAATAAATAATCAAATGCAGTCTTAACAAAGTGTCTTCAGAAACCACTGTCCTTTAATTAGATCAAACAGCTAATCCACTCATTGATTCAGGAAGAGTATGATCCATCTTCATTTAGATCTAAACTAACCAAAACTAACAAACAGTATAATTATATAAAAAGTCATTTGCAAAAGGTTTGCATACGAGTAGGACTCTGGTTCATGAATTCTAACATAGAAAACTAGCTAAAAACCATGACAGTAAAACAGATTAAAAACAGAGACACAGACTACCTGCAAGATAAATTTCAGAGGAATGTTCTGCTGTGCTCTTTTGACCCTCTTACTACCAGTGTTACACTGCATAATGACTCGTATCTCGAGCCAATAATTATTTCTTCCATAATGAAAAGCCTGATGTGTGAGCTTCAGGCAGCACCCACTGCCAAGGAGAGCCGCTAGCTCACAGTAGAAACCCGCAGAAATGTTCTGGCTGAGCAGAAAGCAAGGGGCAGGCAAGAGCTACCACAGAGGAAATATGAAACACAGGAGCATGAGCATCCTTATTTGCCTGGGATCCACAGCTTAGAGCTCTCTTCTGAAATTAAGGGACCTAATCAAAAGATTCCTTTAAAGAAAGGCTCGTGCTTTTCTTTGTACATAGCTTTTCTACTGGGGGTTAATAGCTAGAACCCTCCTTCTTGAAAGCTTCATGGCTTGAGAAGACTGAAAAGGTTAAAAATCCACCTTTTCCATTTCAGAGAAGGGGTGAATGAAGCCACCTTGCACCCCACCCACTGAAGCTCTGATGCTGTGCAGAAAAGAATGCAGGATCCTACATGCAGAAAAAACCAACACCCTCGTGAGTAAGGTCTTCCTGAAACACGAGAGATCTGGCTGTGAACCTCCTCAGGACAGTGGGAGGCTTGGGTAAAAGTCTGAATTCAGAACTGGTGAGCTTTTCTGACCAGCTGGTTAGAGTACAAAAGGACATTTTTTTCTTTTGTTATATGATTGGTGAGGATGCTCAGTTTGCTGCTCTGTGTGCTCTGCAGATAATGAATGAACTCAGTGTCACAGAGGCCTCAGGTGGACGTCAAGAGGGTATAACAGAAAAGAAATCAAAAACATATTTCACTTCGAGAAGAAATAAATCATATCCTAGAGAGATTATACAAATTGGATCAGGAGGATTTAACGTACAAGCTAGTGGTGGTCTGAGCCAAATGGGATCTCCAGGTTTTAGGTCTAAGGGACAGATGGCTGATACCATCCACAGTAAGTAGAGAAGGGAAGAAGAGACCTTGGAATAGAGATGAGCTTTCTCTAAGCTGATGTCTGGACATTCACGAATTGGTGACAGAAATATATGTCAGGATTTTACACCGAACAGGAGACACATGAGGTGAAAGAGAGAAAATGCGTTTCTAGATGTGCACAGTGCTAAAAGACACCATCCTTGCTAAGCATCATCGTAGTTGTATGTCTGTAACACCTTCTGTCCTTGTCCTCATCAGTCTGTCCCTGCTGTGCTCAGAACCGCCAGGCACAAGGGAACCATGGTGATGGGTCATGTGCTGGGCAAGGGAATTCTGTGCCCTTTGGTGAACAACAGGAGCATTTGTTCAGTGCTCCTACTGCAAACCTGAGTGAAAGACTCAGCCTACAGAGATGGGACTGACTGAGGATCAAAAAGGGAAGCCCCAAACTGTGGTCGCCCCCAGACTCACTTGTTGTCCCAAAGGCCTAATAATACCATGTTTTCAAGTGGTGTCTGGACGCATTTTTGGTAACAGCAGGAGGAAAGATTCAAATAACATTTTCTGTGACTGGCACAGTTAGAGCGAAAAATTTGGAAAAAAGACAAAGTGACAGAAGAGGCAGACATACTGTCTCACTGGAACCAATGAGCTCAGAAGAAAACGATTGAAACTTTGACTAAAAGAACTCGCCAAAGATGAATTTGGAACTCCACCAACTTCAGTTACTATTAAAGAAAGACAAGACTTGACTCTCTTAATTGAGAAGCAGAAATAGAAAGAACATTCTAAGAGCAAGTCAGGATAACGCATTTGAAAAGCAATTTAGGAAAAGGCAACACTGATGTAAAAACAGTCTCTCTGTAGTCAAGATACACTGATTTACTTAATGCTCAGGGTTACCAGAAGCAATTTTTATCTCTCCACATATAAAGCAGAAGCAGCTTTAGTGGGAGAAGGAAAGGGTAGTAGAAAGTAAAAGAACTGGTGCTAAAGGAAAGTTATCTCTCTTCTCTGTTGCTTTTAGTAGTGGTCTGAGAATAATAATAAAGGCAAATGAAAATATTAGATATTATCAAAGCAGAAGGCAAGAGGTTATCAAACTATCAAATGTTATTTAGTTCAAATGTAAAGTCCATATCAATGGAAAGTTATTTAATTAGCACTAGGCACAGACATTTCTTTGGATTACACTCAAACTAGGGGTGGAAAAAAACATTCTTCAATTTGAGCAAGTCAGCTGTGAAGGCCTGGGAAGGCTGTTTTACCAGCAGTCGGGACAAAAGAGACTTTGTACTTCCAAATGGATATTTTTTCCATTAAAATAATAATTTCACTGCATAATTAACTAATAGAAAGCCTGGAGAGTATCCATATATTTTCCCAGTTACTGTAGTAGAAAACAGAGATTAGATGTTACTGTGTTCTTTACCATTGTATTGCATCTCTCTATATCCTTTTTAGTCGCCTTATAGTTGACTGCTGAGTCTATGCATCCTTTCAACATGCACAACTTTCAACAGGAAAAAGGTACTAAGTGAGAAGACCTTTTGCTTTTAATTGTGCACTGGAAAAGACAGATCCCCTTGCCATGCTCATAAACCACAAGAATGAAAGAATGACATTTTTTATGGCAGGCTTAGATTGTTTGGCTTTACCTGGCATTCCCCACCATAATTGCAGAGGCCCCATCTGTCAAGAGAGTCACTGAAATTTGGCACTGTCTTGACAAATGCCTCTCACAGTGCAAGTGGTGTTGGTGTTCCAGATCAGAGCGATAATAACAGCTCTTGTTTGTTGCCCTAAGAGGGCAATGAAATGCTTTTTCAGATTCAGTGACTGCTGGTCATTGATTATACAAGTTATATGCATCTTTTCATCAAACTTTCTTCGACTCGGGTATCTGACAGTTTTGAAAACCATGTAATGCTTCCTGTATGTGATTTAAGCATATAAATCCATAGGGCATGTATGCAAATCAACTCAGAATTATTTGCAATCTCCTAGAGAAAGATAAAATCTTTCAGCATTCATTCTAATGTAATGGCAGGACAGTATCTGTTCTTACCCGGAAAGTCAAAACTCAGCTCTTCAGCTCTCTATCTAATGCCTACAGAGTGTCTTTAAGGTAGACACAAAACAGGAGAGTCACGTACGGTCCTTGCATTCAGCATGGAGATACTTAAAATTAGTTGCAGAAAAAAATGTATAGTTTATACAATATGATAGTGTATCTTTTTTTTCACGATTTCCAAGTAGCTACAGAATCTAACCTAAAAATGAGACTTCCACAAATTTCTTTCTCACTTTGAAGAGTGTGAGTTTATGCTTCCCATTTAGAAAAGTCGCCTCGGCATCAGTTCAGGCATTATTTTGGATGCACAGGGGAAGGAGAAATGCACAGTTCAACTGAGAAGAGGTGAAAATTTTGCCAAGAATATATCATAAAGAATATTTTTTTTTAAACTCTATCTTTTCCCTTTGATTCACAAAAACATAAAAATTTCTTTCTTGTCTTTATAGGATTAATTATGATTTGGAATGCACTTTATAAGGAGTCAACTGGAGAATGTCTCATTTGTAACTGGAGCTGTCTGTGTTGGATTCAGTGACAACATGAGACACTTATGTGTCAAAGCTAGGAATCACAGAATCATATTGCTGGCATATACAACAAGCAATATAAATTTATAAATTGCTTTCCACATTTTAGAGTAGCTAAAATTTGTTGTTCCATGGGATCCACTGACAAAAAAAATCATGAAACAAGTAAAACCATTCCAAATTTTGCATGTTTGTGGAAAGGCTGCATAGTATTCAGTCACTGTTAGAAGTTGTAAATGCTGCACATAGTGTGTTTTAGAGTAGGCTAGAATAACAAAAGGTGGAAACAATTTCAGCAATTTCTTCAAATTTAAGATAACTTGGAAAAAGAAAATTAATAACCAGAGAAATTCAGAAAGAAGACTGTGTACCAGGAACCATCCTTTTTCCTGGCTATTCCCTATTACCTGGGAAATCATCCGAGTATAAACATTTGGCCAACACACAATTTAGTCACATAGTCTCAAGGGAAATCTTACTGCCTATATGTCATGTTTTCAGAAGCTGATACTGAAATTTCTACAAATTCTGCTTGGAGCCACTGGAGTTCAACACATTAGCTCTGTGACAGATTGCATGATGGTACATACTACATCTGAAGTTAAAGGTTCTCTCTCTAACCAAACCTGCTCTAGTTTAATTAAAGGTGTGATTTCAGCTCCACAAGACGAGATTTGGTAAGCTTGTCTTCTACAATTCATAGGCATTTTTAAAGTCATTTTCATCTCAGGTTAAATCAACACATGCCAAGTTGGCACAGAGTGCAACATCATGGACAGATTAATTCAAATTCCTTCTAACCAATACAAAACCACATTGGCAAAACTTGACTGTGGTACACACTACCAGGGCTGGTAGCTTTAGCCAAAAAAAAAGGTGATATGAGGCTACTAGATAACACAGTCAACTGTGGAAATCTGTGTGTCTAAAAAACAGGCTACAGAAAAAGTAACACAAAAAACCAGAACAGCATTGCCTAAATAGCATAATAAAGATTTCCAGCTTGTACCATCTGAACCTTATTTTCGCAGTTCCTTGAACATGCTTTCTCTGTTCTGTTTTTTATTCCACAGGCTGTGTCAAGTACTAAACAGTTTAATCCACCTACTCTTTGGTACTGCAGAGTTTTCATTGCTCTGAGATGCATAATTAGGCTTTGATTTGCAGTTTCTAATTAGTAGCAGAAGCAGCATCTAAGTAACAGGCTGTAGTACAGAACTACCAGATTTAAGGAGGCAAGAGGCATAATAATTTAAATTACTCCTACATATTGTTGGATCCTAAAAATGTAACCACTTAGGAAAAGGATACGAACATATTGTAGGCAAATCACCAAAAAAAGCATATGATTATAATACAACTGAAGTTTCAAAAAATGTAGTTTAAAAATTCTTGTTTAAAAATCCAGACTTGAAAGTAATTTTGAAAATTTGTAGTACTACAAACTGAGATAACAAGAAAATTTCTTCAAATATGTTGCTCTGTCTCAAAAGATATAGCAGACGCAGAAGGAGTCGTGGGATGAGAGAAGAAATTCTTAGAATATCAAAAGTCCCTAGTATTAGTTAAATGGAAGTTGTTACAAGTGTGTGCACATTGTCAGCAGAAGAATTTCTTAAAATCTCATAACAGAGGACCAAGGAGTCCTGGATCCGGCCAGAGATCAGCTCCAACGCTGAGGAATGGGGGTAGGGATTGTTCCACCTCCCAAATAAACTCGTTCCAATCTTCAATTGCTGGAGGGGAATCAAATCCCCATTTACAAAGTTATTTATTCATTGTAATATCTTTTTGTTAGTACTAATTATTCTAAAAGTCTTGTTCAGTTCCTCCTTGAACTTTGCTAAATCCACCCATTCAAGGACTCATCACAATTCCTTTCACTCTATGGCGTAAAGAGATAAAAGAGACAACCTGAATTACTAAACTGTTCAACTATCAAGTTCATCATTATTTGCCAGTTATCTAAAGTAAACATAAGCTCGGTTTTAAAACTGTCTTCAGGTTAAAGTGTTTCTCTCTGTACCACATCTTGTCACCTCTACCTGACCTCTCCATAGCTTTTCAATATCCTTTCTGAGCCCAAGTAGGAATTACAGTATCGTTGCTGAGATCAGATCATTGATTTATTGGTACAACAGCTTTATAACGTACTCCTTACTACTCCCCATCCTACATTTTATTACCATAACATCTTGTTTCCATTTTATACAACTGCTGCTCATTAAACCAGACTCTCCATCCAGCTACACTCCAAAGCAGACAGATCCATTTCCTGAGTTAATACAGGTAATTTGGGACCCTGTATGGCAACTCAAAAATTTATGAAACAACTCTGGATGCATCTAAAGAGATCTTTTCTCCTCTCTAGAACTGCAGGGAATAAATACTGCTTCCAGATCACCTACAGGCCCATATATATCAAGCCAAACATGTCATCAGGAAAACAACGCAAAACATGACGAACAACTAAAAGACAGATTTACTAGAAATGAAATAATACTTCAACCTATCCACTGGGGCAAAAAAAATGCATGAACTTTTCCTTTCATAGATTTTTGGTTCATCCAGAAGTGAAGCCACAGTGGGGAAAAAAAAATGGCTCGAGTCTTGATGAGGAGAAAAATGTTCACCTGGGCTGGAGAAAGCAGACAGCTGGAACGTGATGCACCACAGGCATCAAAGTCCTAAGTGTCACCTCATTTCAATCTGTGCTCTCTGGATCTGAATAAGTTTTTTCTTCATTCAGGTAATAGTCCTGAATTTATTCTTCCATGGCCTCACTAACGTAGATATAGCTCTTACTTACAAAGCCCAAATTAAAGACAATCATCTTTATAGTCCAATGAATGGGATAGAAAACCCTTCCTGTTGTCCTCTAGAGTACTGTGCCACAGTGGGGGCACAGGTGCAACCCTAACATTAGTACCTAACACAACGAGGTTAAAGTAGTCCAGGCTTGCCTACAGTAAGTTTGAGATAGATGCATTCACTGATTGAGGTAAAACAGCAAAAATCACTTCACCTTCAGAGCTGAGTGCAGGGGCCTCGGCAGCACCATTCTCAGGTAGGAATCTCAGCCCATCCATCTCTGGTGAGAAGTAACAGCATTTGCATTCTGTTAAAAGGGGCTCGATTATACTCACCAAAGAATTTCTTCCTTCACCTACGGTCATGCATTTGACATCAAATTGTGTTCATGCCTCTTACGGGCAGGTTGGTTTCTGAAATATTTGCAAACAGAAAGATTGGTCCATTTTGCCCCCAAAGGAGGACATGATCACCAGAGGAAGGAGCACATCACACAGATGTCACTGTGCTGTCATGCACAGTTTACTGGCTGAAGGCAGTCAGGAGGCTGCTGTCAATCTGGGCGGCACAGAGAAACACTTGGAAAAACACAGGCTTTCCCACCATTGTGAACCCATTTCTGGCACGTATTTTAGCTTTATCTACTCTTACTGGTTCCAGTAAGGACATCTGGGGCTCACTGAGAGGAGGAAGAAAATCTGTTATCAAAAAAAGAGTGGTGTCCTGGCCATAGTAGTGTAGCTGAAAGGAAAATAATAACAACGTGCAGAGTAATCAGAGGAGGGCTCTGCCATTGATGAGCTTCAACTGTTGGCTCTTCAAGAGCTGTTACTCAGCAACTGAATTACTGAGAACTCTCTGCCCAGAATAATGACCCAATTCCCTATAATATGGTTATATGAATGTTCAGCTCTGCCTTTGCTCTCTCAGGCAGGATATGACAGAAAGAAAAGTAAATAAAGGAAGGTGTAACCAGGTAACCGTGTAATGCAGCATTGCCATTGCAGTAGGAGCCCATAAGGTTTGTACAGAATTACGAGAGCTCAGGACTGAGGCTTGTCAGGCTTGATCTGTTTGAACTTTTCTTGACCTGCCTCCAGCTTTGTTATACCCTGTTTAGCTGAGTGACAGTGACAGTGATTTCTCACATTGCCCGTGTGTCTATGGCTAATTTATTTCACTTTTATTTACCTTCGTACAGTGGAACTTTACATGCTTTTATATAGAAAGCAGTAACAAGCAGTTATTCTGTGCAGAATGAGGTATTTATGACTATAACACGATGATGCAGAGCAAAATAAAACAGGCATGGTACAACAGCAGTGCACTTGAGCAGTGAAGATGGGATGCAGGGACGAGGACCACAAGTGCGGGATGCAGAAGGACAGGCTGGCACTGGAGACCCCTTGGCTGTAACCTACCCAGTTAAAGAAATGCAGACCTTGAGGTGGGGGAAAACAAAGTGTCTAACACAAGGAAAAGCTCCATATGTAGCCAATTCAGGTGTGATGGGGAACTGAAGAGCAATGAAGATAGAGCAGAAGTATAAAAGCATGTTAGCAATCGTATAAAAAAATCACTCCTAATCAATCCTGAAGTGAGCTTGAAGAAACCATCAACACGAACGTTATATTCTTCTTGGCAAAGGACTCAGAGTGCTGACAGTTCACTAACACCCCACCAGTGCCACCCACACAAAGCCATGAAGCTCAGTACCCAAAGAAGCAGAGGATGAGCTGAGATGAGCCTAACACCATCAGACTGGGCGGGAACTGGGAAGCGTGCGTATAACAATTTTAACTGTGTTATAATTTTTTCTGTCCTTTTCTGTAAGAATTGGCACTAGACTAAGAGTGGTTCTCAAATTAGACTGTTAGATTTTCAATTAAACCGACAATGAGTTCTTGACTTTATACAGAAGGGGAGTTTCTTGTGTGCCCGTAAACAAGATTTTGAGCATAACAATGAGCAGAAATGAAGAAGACTTCTGTGTTTTCTAAGAATGAAAAAAAGCCACCTCTCTGGGATAGGAGTACTCTCTGTTTTCCATCAATAGTTGAATATACAAAGATTAGCCCAGCCAGATAATTTAGTCACAAACACTAATGACATGAATATTCCCAACGAAGATGAACTACGACAGCAGCACATAAAACGTAGTGTGATGCAGACAGAAGGTAGGTCAGAAGCTTCTGTTTACATTTTGCTATAAAAAAAAACCCCAAAAAACACAGAAGGATTTGGTGCTATGAAAGTATGAAAGCATATTACATGTCATTCTAGCCACTAACATAATTGCACAATGCACATAATTAACCTCTAATATTCATTGCCTTCATAGACTATAGAAGCAAATCACTTCATAGGATTCAGAGAGAGTATTGGATGTTTATTTAAAGCAATAACTACTCAGGAAGGATAAAATGGAGTGAAAACAAAGAAATTCTATATCCCTTCCGCCAACTATCAGATTCTCATCTGAAACAAAATGGCATAAAGCCGCTGACTTCCATCAGGGGGTGATCTGCTACAGGCAGAACAGTGCACATGCTGCAGGGCACAAAACGATCTCTAGTGGAGGTTAATGAGAATCCCTGTCTCTGGTAATAATTCTCTACTATTGCCTGTTTGCTCACCTCTTCCTCCCTGGTAACTGTTCAAGAAACTACTCTAAACTATAGAAACAACTCCTCATCTCATTCGGTATAGCTGTAAGTAGAAGCCCAAATAATATCCTGAAGAGCTAGAAAAAATGCTGTGTTTTTGCCTGTTAAGACCACTGTTGATCGGTGACAGCCAGTTCGTGGGTTCCTGTGTCACACAAGCACCACCACACAAGAGCAATCGTTGCTCTTCTCACCTGTGAGTTACCACACAAAATATTATCCTTCCCCTAAAGAACCACTGTCTCAGGAAAAATAACCATTTAGCACACGACTGTCGACACAGAAAAGCATTTAAAGAAGGTAGTAGAAAGAGTCAGATTTATTAAATCTTTACTTGAGCCATATATAATAGAGCCTGTGTTTCAGTTTTCCTGCATGATGAATGTAAGATTACCTTATTAAAAAAAAATATAAATAAACCCCATCGTGCAATTATGACTACACAGTTACCTAGATGTTCTGAATGCCTGTTAGTGCTCATTCAAACTATACCTGATAACAAGGAAAGTAGAAGCAACTCAGAGGCAGTAGCCCTTCTGACACCAGCTAGAAGAATCAGAGAACATGTAAGCAAGGCATAGATGACAGAAATAATATTTTTAGATAAAACTGCTAATGTACAGAATTCAGGTTGTCAGAGACACTGAGCAAAATTATTCATATTCTGTAATTAAACCAGATGTTCTATATACAGAAATGTGATCAAAAGTGAAGCACAATATCTGGTTTCAGTTAAATAAGTGCATTGACTAGTAAAATGTTGAATATTAAGCTGGCAGAAGGTACCCTCCAACACAGGGAGAAAAGAACTGCTTTTTTCTAATGTTTATCTGGGCCAAATATTCTTCTATTCCCAGGAGTCAGCTATCTGCTTTTCCAGATATAAAATTGCCACTCATGGTGTTTCAAGGCCAGGAATTTGGATCCAGATACATAATCTCCATCACATATCCAGAGGTAGCCCAATAATATGTCAACTCTCTGAAGCTGGATTTGACAGTGGAGAGAAAGAGGGAGCATGCCTCCACTGATTGCTACTTGATTTCATAACAAGAATAATTAAAAGGCCACACACAGAGCCTTTTCCCAGCACTTTAAAAAAAACCAAACACATGGCAGTTGGTTGTAATCCTCTTTCAGTTACTGGTGAACATTTTTGCCTTTGAGTTTGCTGACAAGCGAGCAACCATAAAGCAAAGCTTTCTGTAACCTCTTGCTCTAATTTCAGCAGAGCTCAAAGGGCAGGCACTTAACCAAGCACTTGGCAGCCTAAAACGCTGTTTGCGTACTCAGGAGAGCAGCTCAAGAAACCTTTCCTAACTTGTTTAGACACTCAAGATACCTTAAGAACCTAAAGTTTCAGGCTTTTAATGCGCATCGATAAGAGAAAATAATGGTCTTTCAGCAGGATAAGAGTAAGCTTGTTTGCCTGTCATTTTGCAGGACTCTAGCTATAGGCTCAGTGCTTGGTCAAGCACACTGGCAGCAAGGTGGGCATGACCTTACTAGCATTCTCCTGCAGCTCCTATTAGTCTCCTCTCAGCCACCACAGCTGCTTCCTCTGCCACCTCCCTGCATTTTCCACTGCTCACTCGATTCTTCCAACAAAAGGAGGGATATAATTTATAACGACTATTAGGATAAACCAGGGGTTTTGTGCTCAAAAAAAAAATCAAAAAATCCTGATTTAAACCCATCTTCTTCTATTGCTCACAACCAGAAATTTGCACAGGAGTACAGAATTGGAGAATCACAGAATGACATAGGGTTGGAAGGGACCTCTGGAGATCATCTAGTCCAACCCCCTGTCCACCCAGAGCAGGTTGTCCAGGAAGGTTTTGAATGTCTCCAAAGACAGACTCCACCACCTCTCTGGGCAGCCTCTGCCAGGGCTCTGCCACCCTCACAGCAAAAAAGTTCCTCCTCATGTTTAGATGGAA
>VZTM01017285.1:0-70440 GCA_013400555.1 Jacana jacana | reverse complement strand
GGTATAATAGGATTTGCTAACTTTTCCCCCTAATTTTTACGCCCCTATGGTGGATATCAGTTGTTTATAAGACCTTCATCTCAGTTATTCCCCTGAGCTACTCTTAGTTTTCAATTTTGAAAGATTCTGTTGCTAGTTTTCTTTGAGTTAAAATCAGCTTTTTGAGTTGGGATGTCTAATATTTGTTAAAAGTCTTCTAGGAGTATACTATCATGTGATCCACTTGAAAGCTGGGGCCACGTTGGGCATCTGGTCAGAATTACCTTACCCACAGCTGACAATACCTGCTCTTATGTATGTTTTCCCATTAACTTCATGAATATAAACTTGATGACTAATTTACAACTGGGGATTCAAACTAAGAGGCAGGAAGCCTAAAAGTTCATTCTTACCAACCTGAGACTACGGCCCAGCAAGGATTCATTTTTTTTTTCCCTAAAATTGATTTATTCATTGTTGTGCACTTCTGCAAAAGTCCTACTTAGATTATGCTCAGGCTTACACAAGGCTGGTACCATTTTGACTCACTTTGCACCGGCATGAATGACGACAAAAGAGCAAGCAATGACAAAGCATCCCATTAGATAGGTTTCCTAGGAAACTGAAATTGTCTGAGCTTTTCCAGTATCAAATTTAAAATAAAATATATAAAAAAATAATGGTTGTATGACTTTTTCCTTCCTTTATTCCCACAATTGTTCTAATGGGATCTCTTATGAGAATTCTTTCTTATCATTGAAGTCCTTGGCAGAAATCTGGATGAATATCCTCTGAATATTAGTATATACCTTAATAATGTATGTACTGTAATGCAGTTCTGTTCCAGGTTAGCAGGCAAATGGGAAAGGAAATTATGCCTTTTATGTAGACATATAACAAGATTTGTTTTCTAAGAGGTGAACTTCTGGGAATTTTGTGATAAAATAATGCCAGAAAGTCTGGGTTTTGCTTAGAGCAAATAAAACTTATATGTAAAAGCCCAGAGTAATACTGCAGGTGAAAGGGTAAATTCCATTTCTGGTACGCATTGTTTCTGATTGTAACTTCATTTCACTAATGGCAATTGAAGAAGTTCTTAATGAGCTTGATATAAATATATTTTGCTGAGTTAGAGCGATAAATCAGAGCTAAATGGTTTTTAAACTAACACACCACGAAAGAGCATGTCTTAAATTGGATTGAACTGATGATGGCCATGATATCTTTCTGTATAACTCCACTGAAATAAATGGAGAGAGTAATGGGTTTTTGTTTGTTTTATTGTTTCATGCATTTTAGGACCAGAAAGCATTGCTACAACTCTCATGTCTAAACTCTGGCTTAAGACAAGAACACCTGATGTAGCATCAGGTTCAGTTTGAAGTTGACTATATCCTTTAGAAAAATGCCCAACTTCAATGTAAAGTGCACAATAGTGGAAAATCCATGTCACTGTCCTAATGATTTCTTACCTTCATTTTAAAAATATGAGTCCTTTCCTTTATTTATCTAACTAGCTTTAAACTAGATCTTGCTGCACTGAGGTATTTATTTATTACCAGATTAACAACAATTATCTACTTCCAGAAACTTGTTCCTGTGCTAACTCTCCCCGGGTCATCATTTATAGATGTCTTGGGGAAGGAAAAAAAAAGAAAAAAGAATAATATTAATTTTCCTATGTCTCTCAAGGCAGGTGTGCCTCATCAGGTAGTGACCCTTATTGTTCCTTCAAGAGCCTCTTCTGATTTGGAGGAAGGGATGTTCCCACACAGGAATGTAAGGCAGAACTGATCATACTCTGTTTGAGGCCAAACTCCATCCTGTGCAAGGACTAGTTGAGAATTGTGTTTCCCTGTCTAAAAAATAAAATAAATTAAAAACAGGTGGTGTGAGTTATTACTCACTGTGCTGTGAAGCAATCACAAACGTGACACAGTTAACTCATGTTGCTACTCTCTCTATGGCCTTTTCTCTCTTCCTTTTTGTTCTTCAGGTTCTTCTAGATGCTAAGAATGTTTTTTATAACAGATGAGGAAAAATGATACCTTTTCATTCATAGATCATGAGTAGGAGACAGGTGGAAAAAAGCAGATCATTTGTCAGTCACCTTAGCAGATCATTAGAGAGGTTCAACATTAACTAAAATCTTTACCTGAATTCTAGCAGTTGAAATAATAAAAAAAAACCAACTATATATTTTGTGTTGAATCTAAAATATCAGGCATTGTAAAGTTTGCCTGAGTTTTACTGAATATTCCAGATTAGTTTTTTTCTGCTTTAAATAAAATTACAAAGAGAGTTAAAACAAACAGTACCTAATTAAGAAATCCACACAATCTACAAGGGACGAAGGACTTTTCGGGAGAACGGGTGGCCACAGGAGAAGCACTTGGATATTTACCAGAAACAGTTCCCAATGGTATTTTAACTGATTTTTCCAGTCTGCTTTTCTGCTGAAGTACACTGCCCTTACAAGATTTCTTCTATGTAGTCCTTCTTGGCATGAGGATTTTAATCCAAAACTCATTAAATCCAGTGATAATCTATACAATCATTTCACCAAGTCCCAGACCAGACCTTATGGGAGCAGAAAGCAGAGAAAAAGGCTTCTGAATGTCTTGTAGTACTTGCATTATAAAATCGTTTCGATCTGCAGTACAAAGACACCCCAAAGAGCCAGATATGATTTGCAGTTTCTAATTACTTACTCTAGGAGAGCTCTACATTTCATCCTTTATATTTGTGTAATCTTCTCCTGAGAGCAGCCCCTAACGTGAGCAGCGCTCCCCCAGTTTTCATAACGCTTCAGAACCGTACTGGGCTATTGCCCCTTCCACCTCGGTGTCCTCGGGGCACCGTTCGGCTCAAATTGTACTACCGAGACTCAATTTGGCCCTGAGCACTGTGTTAACAATATAGCAGCTAAGATCCACGTGTTATAACTCAAGCATGGTGAATCTCCATCCTACAACCCCCCTGGGCTCACAGCTAAGCACTTTGCTGTCTCGAGCACTCCTTCCATTAGCTATTGAAGCTTGGGGTGCTTTTTTTTTTAACTCCTTTTTGATTTTTGGGTGTTGTTGGGTTTTTTTATTATTTCCTGATGTTATGTGGCTTTCTCTTTGCTTTGTTTTGTTTTGTTTTGTTTTTTCTCTTCAGCTTCTAGTGCCCTTCAGCTACAGCAAGCTACAGATCTGGTTTTGTGCAGTAAGGCTGCTGCTGTCAAAGACCAGCTCACGGTATAGAAAACAATAAGGGTCACAAGGTACTCCATTAGGGAGGCTTTCTTCATCCAGCTGCCATGCGGATGCAATATTTCCAGGGCCTCTTTTTATGTTTTTCCTGGGAGTCTGTGAGCTTTGAAAACCACTGTTACTTTCTGTTACACTTGATCTTTCTCAGCTAGGAAGCTGGGATCCCGGAAGAATGCACACCAACACAAACAATGGCTTGCTTGCACATTCCTAGTAAGGTCTTTACCATAGGCTCTCAGCACATTTGGTAAACATTAAATTACTCATTCTGAGAGGTGGGCACACATTGTGGTCTAAATTATATAGTGGGGGAAACTGAGGTTCACCAAACATCGGGCCCTAGCATTTGCAGAGGCTGGGTACCCACTGGCCCCAACAAATTGGAATTACAAGCATTCGGTACCTGCACGTACCTTCCCACAAGATTACCCATAAAAACGACCACAGGTCTGGAAACAACCCAACAGTCCCACTTCCCAACCTGCACACTCATCAGATCATTGACATGCCCACAATTAAAAGGAAGGGGAAGGGGAAAGGGAAAATTAAAGCCTTTCAGAAAGGGAAGGGAAAAAGGAAGTGAAAAAGGAGGAGAAAATGAAAGGGGGAAAGAGAAAGAAGAAGATGGAGAAGGAAGGTGTTTCTAATCTCTGACAAAATTCTATGCTGGTGGCAAAATACTCCGCTTGAAATTCTGCATCTAACAGTATTTTAGGGTAGGGGGATTGCCAAAGGTAGTTCCTCCTTTTTAAGGCTCGACAATTCTACTTTGGTCTTAGTTTCTTAATTGCTTCAAAAAAACAGGTAAAACTGAGCAAAATTAGTTGTGATGGGCACAACAGACAAAAACACAGGTAATTCTCACTGGAAGGACCCCTCCATGTATTCTTACAGGATGGAAAGAAGTATAAGCCTGTGGCTTTTGCTTTTCACACAGTGGAAGGACACTTTCTATGAGCAACCATGGATATTGGTGGTCACAGCATTCCTTTAGTCTGCTTTTTTATACTTGTGTGGTGATTCTGCACAGATTTCCAAGCAGAGCCCACTGAAATTCCCCAGTAAGTCCAAAAAGAAAAAAAGGAAAGGGTTTTGGTCTTTGTGCATACTTTTTTGATCCGATGGCAAAGGATTTTTTTGATTTTTATCCATTCGATTCTCATCTGATCAGGTGGTTCCAGCTTTTTGAACAAAAATTCCATTCCCTTTTCATTTGGAAGCAATACAGCAGGAAAGAGAATATCCATCACAGACGTATTGGGATATGTAATTTCTGCAAAGCCTATTGGATCCTATTCTATTCCCTGCCACCGTACAAGAGAGATAAAAAGACAGTAAACACAATTTGAATATAGATGCTGATATGATTATAGGGATGTATGTTATTTGAAATCTGCAGCCTCTATAATATGTAACGTTTCATAACACATATGGTTTCAATATATTTTTCTGATTTCGTTGTGTTTCTACCGTGTAAAGTTGTCTCCTTAGACAACTGGAGGTTTTTTTAGACACTCTTTTCCTTCCATGCTACCCTTTCTACTCTGGCACCATTTAAAACCTTCGTAATAAATTAAGAATATTGTTAATTGTTTCTGTAGCACTTCTTTTCCCCCTCAGCAGGAAGGTACGTGATTCTAACAGGAGATGAGACAATAATTCTCAGCTTGGCTTGTGAGGGGGGGAAGAAATGAGAGGGTTATGCAGAGCAGAGGCTTTTATTAAAATCCAAGTACTATTCATCCATTAATTTCTCCAACCTTATATTTGTAACTAAATGCAGCTAGAAAGTAGATGTTATCTGTCTACGTTTCTGTGTGAATTTAAGTAAATTCTTGTGCCGCAGATAACTAATTTAATTTTGCTCTTTAATTTAAAGCCCAGAAATCCCTCAAGCTGTTTATTTTGGTCTCTATGTTATGAACTCTTCAGGCTAGATAGCATGCTATTGGTCTTGCACAGCACTGAACACAAGATCAGTTTTAAGCAAATAATAAATAACAATAATACTAAATGTTGTGCACAATAAACCACCATTTTCCTGGCTTTAAAATGCGCCTGGCAAAATTTCAAGGGTCTGGAAGTTCTGTTTGCATAGATATGTTGAGTCAAAACAAAACTCCAGGCGCTTAATTTTAAGCAAACCCATCTCCCCAGAATGTTTCAAATCCAATTATGAAATCCAGACTTCAGGATTTAGGAGCTGGATGTATATGATTTATATCCAAGCTTGTGGTGTCTCAGCTCAGACAGTCCTAAAGAGAATACAGGAGTTAGCATCGGTGTTGCAAGAACATTTTCTATCATATTTTTAACATGAAAGTGTTGACTCTTGGGAATACATATTTGGTTGTTACTTGCTTCTATTGAAAGAGTCTATGGAAAGAGAACTGCTAAAAGAAAAAAGAAAAAAAAAAACAACAACAAAAAACCCAAAACAAAACAAACACCAACAAACAGACTTGGCTTTTTTTCCTTAGTCTCTGATCCAAGGCAGTAGCTGGTGCTGCTCTTTGGAAGTAAACACATTAATGCACCTAAAAAACTGGGGGGAAGTGAGGAGTGTTGGAAAGACTGTTCATATGTGCTTAAACTCCTGTGCTACAAACCTGGTGTAAACAGATATGTAGAATATGTGATTCTTAACGTGTATTAGAGTTGCACACTTTCACTCTCTCTGGTTGCAAGGCTGTCCTGAAAGATCCCAAAGATCTGCTATTATCTCAACAGGGAGATGAGATTGGCCTTGGTATGGAAGAAGAATAACTCCTGCTGTACTCTGTGCCAGGTATAATTCTAAACTTTAAATCCAAAATTGTTTTCAGAAACTTTTAAATCATGGTTATCATGACTACTTCATAATCCTTTTCTAAGCCTCACTTACCAGGTCCCTTCCAACTCTGACAATTCTGTGATTCCATGAAAACCTTCTCTTTTTTTATGATTAACCATTTTAAGGCTGACATAATGTCATTTCATAAAACTCCCTCCCTGCTCCCTTCTGACAGGCACTAACCTAGCCTCTAACCAAGCATTCCTCCTGATGTCTCCACTGGATTACTCCCATCCTCTCCACCTTCATCTTTTTCCAATGGAACTCCAACCTCAAAAAATATCCTAAACTCTACACTGCCTGTCAGTGACAAACAGACTTTTTGGAATCTCATTTGTTAAAAGGCATTAATAGAAGATCTAGCCTCTCCCTTATGAACTAGTTATTATCCTTCATCTTATTTCTTACTTGGATTATTTTATTGATGGAAAATTCTAACATATTTTTCCTTTACTGTTGTTCATGAAGAGTGTTCCGGATACTATTTTTAAATTTAGAAATAAGGAAAAAAAATACAGTTAACCAAAGCTGATGATATCTTAATGAAAAACTACAGACAGGAGGGGAACTACAGAAAACAATTAGAGGTTCTGGCTGCCCTAATTAACTGTCCGAATCATTTTAAATAGTCAGCATAAACTGTAACTAAAATAAGATTGCAAAATTGCATTTTACTTAACGGCAAGTTCAAACAACTGCACAATAACAAAGTACTGTCCAGAACTAATTTTTATGGGATTTGGATAACTAATTCACCAAAGCTCCTTTGAAAATCCCAGCCTGAACCACATGAATTTACACTTGAACAAGCAAAAGGAATGTGTATGCTGGTGCAAAGGTTAATGAAGAGGTGATTTTACAACCCAGATAAATGCTATTTTTTCTGGACTGCATTGGATGGGTCCTAGGAATATATGACACACAGATTTTCTCCTGCATTGAGGATCAAAGCAAAACCAAAACATGGCTCTAATCACGTACTCAGCCCATTAGAACTTCTTTCCACAGGACTCACTTCCACCTTCAAGGTTTTACCACAGGTTAGAACCCCTCCAAACACATTACAAAAACTGCTTGGGTAACACTTTTCAGTTGCTTTATAAAATAAACCATTTCTATTTTACTTTGCTCTTAGAGAAATACATTTTTCTTGAATACACTCCCCTTCCATCCATGTCATCAGTTCACAATTTTCCACCACTCTAATCTACAGCGGTGCCTCCACTTAACTCTTACACATTGAAACCCTGGCATTTCACCCAAAGGAAGCTTCTCCTTAACAAATCAACACTGATATCTTTAGACCATATGCAAATCTTTAAGAACATATGCAAAGCAAACACACTAAATGCCACTTGTTTCTGGCTACTTCAATCACAGCATTTTATAACTCCCAACAAAGCATCTGAGCAGCAAATGCTGTTTACAAGACTGAAATCACCAGTGAACCCAAGAGAGATAAAAGACTTTTACTAAGCCAACATTTAATCACTACTGTACAATAAAAATCTACTTTCCCCTGCAGAGACCCATGGCAGGAGAGCAGGGATAGAGCAACCAATTGATAACTTTTTGCTGGGGTTACATATGCGATGGGCACTTCCCATGTCTCTCTTCAGCGCCATTTGTTATTTGGATAACAAACAGAAAAGGGAAGAGGGCCCTTGACATGGCAGAGGTTGTCTAACAGAGTCACAGCTGACTTAAAGAATCACAGAATGGTTTGAGTCATAAAGGACCTTGGAGATCACCTAATTTCAGGTTACACCTCCCACCAAACCAGGTTGCTCAAAACCCCAACCAGCCTGGCCTTGAACCCCTCCAGGGATGAGGCAGCCACAGCTTCCCTGGGCAACCTGTTCCAGTGTCTCATCATCCTCACAGGAAAGAATTTCTTCTTAATATCTAACCTAAATCTCCACTCTTTCAGTTTAAAACTTTTACCCTTTATCCTATCACTGCAATCCCTGATCAAGAGTCCCTCCTCATCTCTTCTGTAGGCCCCCTTCAGATTCTGGAAGGCTGCTCTAAGGTCTCCCCAGAGGCTTCTCTTCTCCAGGCTGAACAACCAAAACTCTCTCAGCCTGTCCTCATAGGAAGGTGCTCCAGCCCTCAGAGCATCTTCATGGGCCTCCTTTGGACCCAGTCCAACAAGTCCTTCTTATGTTGGGGGCTCCAGTGCTGTACACAGTACCCAAGGTGGGGTCTCACCAAGGCAGAGTAGAAGGTCATCTCCACTGACTGAGATCACAAGACAATTCTGGCAGCTGCAGTGGGAAAACCCCTGAACCCAGAACACGTAATCAGTGAGAAAGACACCCTCAGGAATCCTTAAGGCAACCACACTCGGTGCTGCAATAATTTTAGTGAGTACAGAACATGAGACAAGTTATATAAAAGCACAGTCTAATTCCTTGCTGGCTCATTAATGTGTTAAATTATGTCAGGCATGGACAAGTCGTTCATAAATCTGTGGGAAATTTGTGCGGAGTGGAGAGAGAGAAAAATTATATCTGTTCCAAGAGAAAGGGCAAGAAAAAAAGAAACAAAACCCTGCACATGTTTGAGGCCAGACTGGTTTTTTAAGTAGTTCTGTGTGGTAGGACCATACTGTTCCTCACTAACCCAGGTGAGACAAGTCAGAAGGAGTAGTGAAAATCACAGATCCTTCTTCCCAGGCTCAGTGGTTGCTGACGGGTGTTGGAACCCCTGCCTTTCCCTGTGAAGTGCCTCTGCTGACACCAGGCAGGACAGACTGGAAGGGCCACAACCTGCACAAAGGAAAAAAGCTCTTTCCTCCGTTTTCCACCCCTGCACAGCCATGCAGAACCAACAGGCTGAAAACAGCACTTGAATAAATGATTTTATTATGCAGGATACAAGAATAGGAAAGGGCTGAGTAAACACATGCAAAGAATAAAATTCCAAAGCTTGGTGTCATTAAGAGGCCCAGACTCCCCACTTCATGTGTCTGTATATCATTTCCTTTTTCTACAGAGGCTAAAGTCAGTACCGTGACTCTCAATATAGGAAACTCACATTACTGGGCAATTGTTAGCAGCAGCACAGCTTTGTCACAGGGGCAGTGGACTTCATGGAAGAAAGCTCCCAGCGCTTTTAAGAGTTTGCCAGTTGGCTAACACTGCTACACTGCTCCAATTTATTATTTTTTTAATAGGCACTGTATTTACGTGCAGAAATATGGAAGGTTTTGAGAGTGCAGGATAAAGGTGTGTTTATTTTGTGCCTGATTTCTACTGTACAAAGGACTTTGTGTTACTTACGTAGTCATACAATAGTCTGGAAGGTAATAGAAAACTCCTGAATAGAAGGAAAGAGAATGGCATTGGAACAGGAAGACAATCAACGATTCAAATGAAATACAAAGGAAGCACTGTGAAGGCCTGGTCCGTAACCTTGACAAAGTTTTACATCATCTATATTTTATTCAACTTCATGATTTATCTGTCTTCTGAAATGAAATGGCTTCAGTAATGTTACTTTTACAAAGGAAGTGTATAAGAAAGGGGAGGGGGGGTGGCAGTGTCCAAACTCAGTGGTAAGTTATGCCTTTTCTTTTGTCTTTCATTAATACAGAGTGTGCAGTCTGCAAAGAGACTGAATGTGCCCCTGCGTTTCCCGCTTTGAAGAGAGAAATGTGATCATGCAAACTTGCCATTTGAGCCCATCAAACCTGGTTCAGAACCATCTAGAAACGAGGACGCTAGTTCACTTTCAAAATTGCAGGCCCCCAAAACAAGCTCAACCCAACAGAATGCTTTGGCTGCATCTAATAAAGATTTCTGTGCCTCAATAATTGAGGCAGCTTTATGCTGTGCCACCACTTCCTCTGTACATGGACTGCCTGAAACCACAGCTAGGAAGCCTGAGGAAAGGAAGGTGAGCTGAGTGCTAGAAAGCAAAACAAAGTTCAGTTTAAAATCTTTTTTTATGATTTTTCTATCACACAGAGGTTGCTATGGTTCCTGCTTTCGAACGTTCCAAAGCACTTGATTGTCTTCTAATTATTCATTTCTGCTGGACTCAGAAAATTACTGATTTAACAAACCAAATTAACAAGTTAGCACTTGCTTTCTCCATGAGCTGCTAGAGAGAGTGCGAGGAGAGAGGAGGTAAGTGATGCACGGTCCCCAGCAGACAGAACTACATGTGCAGGGGGATCTATGATTTCTAGCCTGGTGACGTCTGACCTTATTTCTGCTAGACTTACAGCTTTCTGAACAGAAATCTGGCAGTCAGTTTAGCAGTGAGTGGGAGACAGAAAACTTCTAGATCAATTAACCATGCTGTGTAACACAGCCTGGGGATTTTGTTCAATCTCTTGTAAATATAAACACCTACAGAGTTCCTCGCTGAGCTGGGACTTCAAAAGCAACAGGCCAACTCTAAAGAGATTGAGACAGGAGCTCTGCTTTCTGGGTTCAACACGAACAATTGCTTGGTAACGCTGCAAAGGGGACTCACACACCGCCCGTTACGTGACTCCTGACCCTCACTCTTTGCCACTCTGCCCTGGCACATTGTCCAGAATGAGAAAAAAATGGTGTCCTGCCATTCTTTCAGAGTTAAAGTCAGTGCAGGAGCAATAAGGAGACCTGCTCTTGCATTTGACTTGTTCGTGGAAAAGTACTGTTTCCTTTGACTTATGCCTGTGAGTGACTGTGAGATTTGCTTTGTGCTTCAGTGAACTTCTAGCCTGAATCTGCCTCGTCTGCTGAGCACTTCAAGCTTAAAGTAAGCCCCTGGCAGGCCGTGCTGTGTGGGACTCTCACGTTCAGTCTGCAGAATCAAATCTTTCCCGTTAAGACAAGATTAGTTCTAAATCAGAGCTTGCAATTCTTGTACATTTTCGCTATCAAGAGATAACATGCAGATGGTTAGCGTGTTCCTACCCGGAAACACTGTAGTACTTGGGCAATAGTCAAAAATATACCCTGGGTTTTACATGGCAAAATCCTGTGAAGAAAGGGAGAAAAAGAAGATGGATATGTATGGCTTTGTCTCTCAAAGACATGTCCTGAAGTTCTTATTCCCTGGTTCTATATGATGGGGCAGGGGAATCTCTGGGGCCTGACAAACACGTCTTCTGTCCATATCTGCATTTTCTTCATAGAAAGCAGGGCACAGAAAGAGCGCTATTAGAGGATTCAAGTCTTGTTTGAACATGAAGGTACTCCGTGTCCAAACCCAGCAGGAGCTACAGTCTTGGAATATCTAGCTGCACAACCCTTCCTCATCAAGGAAATTCCAGTGATGACTTCTCTTCTGAACCTAGTGCCAGATGCTTTTTGACAGAGGAATCGTTTGAGGAAAAGACAAAACTTGAAACCAATGTGGTTTCATTCACGGTAGTGATGTGTTAATATAACTCTTTGCAAAAAAACCCCATCACTAGTGGAAATGCACAGATCCAACCAGCATGTTTTATTTCTTACTACAGATAGGATTAATAAAGTCTATAGTGCAGAAAGCAATGGCTACAGTTATTACAATGTGCATTCCCTTCCCTGAATTGTTGTCACATAAAGAAGCTACAAATTCGTTTTTTGCATTCAGACCAGAATGAAGTAAAGATTCTTAAAATTTTACAGGAGCACAGCTGTTTCCCAGGGTTCATGCTTACAGTAGCACAGAGCTGCAGAGGCTGGAGACAGTACCTCACCCACTGCTGTCTCCTCTACCTCTCTGCTTGGACTGCTAAAGGCAAACCATCCACCCACAGCTCAGCTGCTCACACAACTTGACCTTTGCGAGTAGTTTGAGCTCCTGGTGAATGGCAGCAGAGACCCGAGCGTGATCCTGCTACTGCTGCTCGAGGGCAGATGAGCAAAACAATCAGCAGAGACAGCAGTGGCAGAAAGCACTGCAGCAGGGTGAAGGATGAGGGCTGTGTCCAGTTCTGGGCTCCTCAGGACACTGAGGTGCTGGAGAGGGTCCAGAGAAGGGCAACGGAGCTGGTGAGGGGTCTGGAGAAAAAGCCTTACAAGGAGCAGCTGAAGGAACTAGGGGTGTTCAGCCTGGAGAAAAGGAGGCAGAAGGGAGACCTTCTCACTCTCTACAACTCCTTGAAAAGAGGGTGTAGCCAGGGGGGATCGGTGTCTGCTCCCAAGTCACAAGTGATAGGACAAGAGGAAACGATGCCAAGTTGCACCAGGGGAAGTTAAGACTAGATATTAGGAAAAAAAATTACAGAGAAAAGGTGATTAAACCTTGGAATGGGCTGCACAGGCAAGTGTTTGAGTCACCATTCCTGGAGGCATTTAAAAGACGGGTAGACATAGAGCTCAGAGACACGGTTTAGTGATGTTTTTTGCCAGTGTTAGGTTGACAGATGGATTAGATGATCTGAAAGGTCCCTTCCAACCCAGGCAATTCTATAATTCTATGAAGGTGGAAGATATCTGGGCCAAGAGCCATGTGGGCACAAAGAACCAGCCATGAGCTGTCATTGCTCTGCAGACCTGCTGGAGAAATTCCCTGTGCGAGGCCCCATAACTGGCTTCAGCTTCACAGGACAAAGGTTAGCCACCACCTAATTTTTAAACAGTCTTAGCTTAAAGATAAGTTGTAACTCAAGTGGCTTAAAGAGAGTTTATCCAGGAACAGAGATCTGAGCGAGAGTTCTGCACTGAACCTCACAAGGAACAAATTTTGATAGAATGAAAGAAATGTAGCTACCAGCTTTTGCTGATGTGAAGTACTGCAGATTTGCAGTATTTCTGGTTGGCTAGCAAATATTTTATGAAGTACTACAGTAGAGGAAAGACCTGTGAGAAATGGAATTTTAAAAATACAGAATAACAGTTCTGCAAAGGCAGAAATGAGTTTTCAGATGTGTTTGTTTAATTCTTGTTCAACTGATGGAATCTGCTTGATTGTTCATACACTCCTGGAACAGATTTGTCTGGAAGGAACCTCTCCAGCCAGCCCACACTCAAAACAGGGCCAAACTGAAGTTGCATCCAACCTGCAAATTAGACCAGGTAGCTCAGCTATTATCAGTGGGTAACCAATCTCAACAGAAATGTTAAAACCAGCTGTTACCTAAGGGGGCCCTTTCTCATCCTTTAAGTACAAATAATAAGCATTCACCGTGCATCTATTTTATTTCACAGCAGAATGAAGAGATCAGACTTTAAGTGCCTGATATTCTCCGAGTATGACCTTACAAAAGAAGAGTCCCATAAGAACCAGGCTGGGAGAGCAACCTGCATGCCCCCCCTAATTTTAGAGGAGGATGAGTGCAAGACACCTGGCTTTGAGATAAATCACAGTGCCTAGCTCTGCCTGGGATAGACCTCAGCGAGCGCCTCTCACAGCACAGCCAAAGCACCTCACTGTGGGCTGACTCACAGCATTAGGCAAACTGAGGTGAAAGCATGGCCTCTTCAGCAATTTAATTAAAGGCCTTTCTATATGTTCTAGAAAAATGTTTTAAGTAAAAAAACCAGTCCTGTAGCACACAGAGAAGCAAGAGGAGACGTGCCCCAGCAGCTTTCAGGCTGCATCTGCAATGTTTTCTCTGAGTTCACTATGCAAATAGAAACTCCTTCTGTGTAGTTTATGCTCTCAGTTACTAGGTCAAAAAGTCAATAGAAAAAGGGCTGCTACAAAAATCTTACATTTGACTGTAAGCATCATTGAGAATTCACTGGGGTCCTTAGGAGAAGAATGCTATTCCGTGTTCTGCAGACCACAGCCATATCTGTCCAAGACTGGGGAATAGTGGAGTAAAACAAAGCTTGAGAAGTCATGCTGCCATGGCTAACTGATGACAAACAAAAGAGCATACAGTGAGATATTTACAGCCTCAGTGTATCAAAGTGGGTCTGGCACTGTGTGTGAGATCTTATTTTTAGAGCAATGGTTCCGTCTCAGAAATAAAAAGACGCTTTTTTTTATTAGGTCAGTGTTTGAGAAAGAAAAAACAACCCAACAATTTCAAATAAAAAAGACATTTAAAAGCGTGTCTGTGTAAGAGTAATCATATTGCTGGATGAAACACTTTATTTTCTTTATTTCTTGTCAGTCTGAATTATTAGCAACAAGCTCTAGTTCTTCTAATCTCTCTACCTCTCTGAGAGCTGCTGATAATGGACAATACTTCTGGCTCTCCAGCTGCAATTAAGAGTGTTATTCTCCCCAAAAGAAAGGGAAACATCTGTGTTTGTATCATGTTATGTTAACCACCTAGCAGCTGGAATCACAGCAATAGAAAGAGAGCCTAGCAACTGTAAAGGACTCGGGAGAATTAGGGCCCAGAAAGCATAAAGTGCTGACAGGAGTTGGGTACACGGCCATATCAGGTTGTTTTGAAAAAAAAACAACAGGTTTTTAGGGGTGATTCTCCTGGTGTCAACATATGTATGGTATGTTATGACAAATCAGCTTTGTAAGCAGACCTGAGAAATTAGATACACCTAAATTCTATTGCAGGGATTGAAACCACAATGTCAAAACTTCAGGTTTGAGGTTTGGGGTTTTTTTTGAAAATGCAGGTGTTTTTAAGTTTTCTCCCAGAAGACTATTTAACTCCTTTCTCCAACAAGTTTTAGGCTTCTGGATGGACAGTGCCTGAGAAAATCTTCCTGGGAAGGTTTAAGAAGTGCTCTGTTAACCCTCGGTTACCAATGCCAGCCCTCTGCAGGAAACACCCACCGCCTGGCCCTGGAAAGAAGTGGTTAAGCCCTAGCACGTGCTCCATCCCCCAAGGAGGGCAGTAACACCCAGCACCAGGGAGCTTAACAGCTTAAATCACAACAGCTCTCTTCTTCCTGCCTTATGGCTTGGAAGCTGAAGGTTTATGAAGACCACACCTACGCCAGCCAAGACAACCTGGCAGATTATCTTTGCTGAAGACTTTATGCTTTGGTAGTCCTGAATGAGTCTAGTTTGATGGCTCACGAGGCAGAGTGTCAGCACTGATGATTATCCGGATGCTTTGATGCTTTCTCCTCTGTCAGCAAGGTTCACCAGGCCCTTGAGAAGTAGCTCGATATTTAAACTGTTCCTGTTTATGCTTTCCAACGTCTAGTTTTCTGTAACTGTGAGCTTAACAGCGATTTTTAATTTCTATTTTAATAATTTTCACCTATGAATTACCACCTTCTCAGCTCAGTGCTGACAGAATTCCTGGAAAGTTATTTCTGGAGGAGCATAGACATTTTAATGGCCTTAAATCAAACTGTGGTTCAGAGTCATACATGGGAGCTTGCTGGCACAGTGCACTGGGCCAACTCGAGTAACAATATAACCGCATCACCTTGAATAACAAAATGTTTGTTGTTTGGGGGTTTTTTATTGAGTCACTGGCTGACAGAGTTCTGAAAATCCCTTACAAAATATCAGCAGAATTGCACCTCTGAAATGTAGTTTTGTATTTAAATAGCTTCCAGGTCCAATAAAAAAAAAAAGCTGACTGCCCACTCCCTGAAACCACGCCTGGACCAGAAATCTCCTCCCTGTATCCACAAAGCTAGGTTCTCCACAGTCCTTGTCCTAAAAGTAGTTTATTATTCCCTAAGCCTGCAACTCCCAGGTACCCAGTTCTACCTCTCCCACAGAAGGCTTTACACCCACAGCAGAAATAGATATAAATGGCTTTATGGGATACCCAGCTGGAGAGTTCTTGCCTGCTGTGTATGTGGCCAGAGAGCATGAGTGTGTCCAAGCTGAACGTATGGCTATATGAACACCCGAAAATACGTGCTTTGTCAAAACAATGTCCAGCTGTGTCCAGCTTTAGAGTCCTCAGAACAGGAAGGACATGGAACTGTTGGAACAGGTCTAGCGGAGGGCCACAAAGATGATCAGAGGCTGGGGCACCTCTGCTATGAAGACAGGATGAGACAGTTGGGGTTGTTCATCCTGGAGAAGAGGTAGGTCTGGGGAGACTTTATAGCAGCCTTCCATTATCTGAAGGGGACCTACAGGTCAGGGAGTAGAGCCATAGGACTTTTTTAAAACTTTTTTAAAACTTTTTAAACTGAAAGAGGGGAGATTGTGGTGAGATCTGGGGCAGAACTTCGTTGCTGTGAGGGTGGTGAGACCCTGACCCAGGTTGCCCAGAGCTGTGGATACCCCATCCCTGGAAAGGCTCAAGGCCAGGCTGGGTGGGGCTTTGAGCAACCTGGTCTGGTGGGAGGTGTCCCTGCCTGGGGGTGGGGGGGTGAGGGTTGGAACTACATGATCTTTAAGGTCCCTTCCAACTCTAACCATTCTATGATTCCATGAATAGTGACTTCATATGAAACCAAACCTTTGCTTTTGATAAAGTGGCAGGGGACAAATAGTTGTATTGCCTGTTAAGAAGGAAAGGCATTTCAAGGCAATGCCTTTGAGACTTTTTTATCTCTCATCCATGATTGGTCTTAACCAAAGCTCTTCAAAATTCTGTTTCCTGTGTCTTCCTCCACTCAGGAATTAAAAAAAAACCGCACCAACAATATTTTATATGTCTGCAAACTACTGAAACCCATATATTAATTTGAACACTGGGAATATTATGCTCTACAACAACACGGAGCTGTGCAAGGGATGGTAGAAAATTATGTTTCTGAAACATACATTGAGGTCTCTTAGAAAGGGGTATAGGGCATACTTTCACATTGATACTAAACATAAATTACACCAAAAAATATTTCTGCTGTTAATAATTTCACTAATTATCTTTACAGTCATGCACTTACAATTCTATTTCCACTACACAAATAAATGTATTATTCAGCATCATATAGGCCTGAATCAAACTATGCAATATGCTTTGTTCTTTTCCTAGCAAAACTAACGTGCACTCAGTATGTGAGATAGGTCAGCTCAGGCATCTCCATTTACTTCTCCCTCGGAATGTGCCACGGGGTCAGGCAGTGCACAAAGGAAAGTAGTTTGTGGGTGTGAATTAACGTTTGTAAACCTAGTGCACTCATCTGTCTGCATTGCCCTCGTGTTTTAAATGCTTGTCATATGTATTGCAGCCACAGCCAGCAGCCCCGGACACACACCCGGACCAAGGGCTATACATCGACAAGCCAACTGGTGGCTCTCGTTTCAAAGGCTAAGTCCAGAGCTTGTCTCCTAGGTAAAATTTTTCTTGCTTGCCCTCACCACCACCCAGCCCAATGTTAAATCTCAGTACTTCAGCTCCCAGCTCCAGGGAGGTCTACTCTTGGGGCCCTTCAGTAGCCTGGAGGTAGGACTTGAGCTATATTATTCTAGGCCTATTTTACACGGGATCACATTCAACATGCAGATGTGTTACAATTGATCTAGTTTCATAAAACTAGACAGTACAGTACTAAAAAAAACTACTATTTCTAGCAGCAGTCCCACTCAATGCCATTGCATAACCAGTGCATATTCACTTGCTTATCACAAAATAGCTCAGATTCAAGGAGTTAGTTCCTACAAATACCAAGCAAGCAAATTAGCTACCATGTGCACCAGGGAAGAGTGCAAGAGCAAGACTAGTTTATTTGACATCAGATTGCTTTCAAGCACTTCAGAAAATCACAAGGACAAGAGCAGGGCAAAGATAAGTGTGAGCATTTTTTAACACCTTCACTATTTTTCCAATTGTGACATTTCCAAATGTAAAAATATCACAGTGCCGCCATCCAAAATCCATTGCACTAATTGCCTGACCGAGAACGCTGTTCTGGTGGTCTTCATCATGGAGTACAAACAAAGCCTAGGCACTCTAAACCAATTTTGCCTCCATACGTAGACAGTATTGCTGGCCAGACTCTAGGCCAGATGACCATCACATGATCCAAATGCTCTTTTTCACAGGGACAATTTCTTGCTAACATCCTAATCCACTCTTCCAGCCTTTCGTATATGTGTTATTCTCTTGGGTCTGTGCCCACACAGATATCACTGAAGTTCAGGTCACGTAGTCATGGCCACTTCAGCCCAGTCCAGTCACTGAACTAACCACTCTGAATAACTAAACATTAGAAGGATAAACTATATTTTGATTTGACTGTTTGTATATGGATACATCTCATATATTTCAAACACCATCATCTATTTAAGAGGTAGAAATTATTAATCAGAAATAATGCACTAAGTATAATTGAGTAGAATACTGGCAACTTAATCAAGCACTAATAAGGATGAGATTTCCAGTACTTCCCATTCCATGAAATGTCCATTTTTCTTAGCATCCAGTATCAGCTCCTGAAGAAATATATAAACTCCTTAGTTTCCCCAAAGCATAAGCAGATGGGTGAGATACTAGTGCAAAGCTTTGACACAGCTCATCTCTTTCTACTTGTGATTTAAAATGGAAAACAGACTGCATTTTTCAAGTCAGTGGAGATTTAGGAGTTTTCCTTGTGTCTGTGGTTACTTTCTGGTATCTTTTCTAAATAATTCTGTCATTCTTCACTCAGGACGTGAATATCACATCCTGTGTCTGGAACATATATTTACAACTAAGCCCAAAGATGGCACATTTTTCCACTGAAGCTGCAGAACATCTTCTAATGGCTTTTTGGTAAATGGAAAAGTTGACCAGTTTAAGAGGAGGGTTACAGTCTTGTGAAAGGATATGGATTTCTTACAGTATCTGGCAGAATACACATAAACTCCTCTTTACAATCTGGTCTTGCTCCACTTTAAAAGAACAGAAAGAAAATACATGCACAGAATATCAGATTTAGAAGTCTCTTGGTGAGTGTGCATATATTTATATTTCCACTTATTTATGAATCCGTGGTTGCACAAGCTCTGCAGAGTAACATAATCAACAGCAGAGTCAAGAAACATTTCAAGTTAATAAACAGCAGAAGATTTATTGTTCATTAGTATTTAATTAAAAACTGTGTTATTGTTGCATTAATTGCTGCAAATCTTTCCTAGTAAGCTATAACAGAGCTGATAGAGAACATGTGGTATAGATGTGTGGCAATAATATGCACGAATTATTCTCTTAGTTCTCTTCAAGTCTCATTGTTTTAATCTTGATGCCACAACAAAGGCCACTGAGAAAAAGATTATATATCAGCATAAGTATTATTCATCACAATAGATTCAGAGACAGGAGAACTGTAGAGAACTTGTGGGACAAAGAATATTTTCTCAGAATACAGTACGATCAAGTGAGATGATAGCTATTAATTAGATACAATGGAACTCCACTGTAATCTTAATACCCGGTAATAAATAAACCTAAGGACTAATAAAACAGTAAAAAAGAAAAAAAACAACCTACTGAAATAGTTCCAACCTCAGACCTTCCAGCAACAGCAGTTTTCCATACACTTCCAACAGGTTAAGAACAATTTATTATCCTAAATAACTTATCAGTTTAAAATTACTTAGATTAGGCTCTGTAAACATTTGTGGGTAGAAAAATATATAACCCTTAAACTCCTTTTACGAAACAAGATTGCTGAAAAACTAGAAAATAAACCCCAATGGAATGACTCCAAACACGGGCAGACTGAGCAGGCGCTTAAACCACGTGCCCAAAACACTGGCTAATGGCAACACATGTCCCTGAGGAAAAAACACAGGAGTAGCACTAAGAGCAGCAGCGGTGCTCAAGAGAAGCTGGTGGTCTGGGAAGCAGCAAGAAAAGTAGCTCTGGGTTGGGTGGGAATGGTGAGAAAAAGGGTCTTTTTGATTCCTGATGTATGTTCAGCCAAATATGAGATTGCCCATCTTTTGCAAGCTAAGAAGGATTATGTACAAGAAATACCAGTCATTACCGGTTTTGATTTATCCTCATAACCAGCACAGAGGCCATAAACAAAGTCATCTGGTTAAATGAGAAGTTCTGTGAGACCAGACTGAAGTCTGGGTACAAGCGAGACCGGTTCCCTGTGTATTTAGAGCTCACAAATGGCCGATTTAGCCACTGAAGAAAGCTTCTCTTGTGACTGAGCTATAGGACTTATCTATTCTTCCTAGAGATGTGCTTTTCCAAAACTTCAGAGGACCTAAATTACATTTGAGACCTCGACAATCTCTTGGAAACCAGCTGAAATCAACAACACTCAAAACTGCCTTGAGCACGCCCACACACAGTGTGAATTTTTAACACATCTTTCTTTGACCTTGGTAAGGCTCGAGATTTTCTGGCTGCAGAAAACCACTTAAAACTATGTTAGATAAGGCAAAAATTTACAAGATGGTGAAAAAAAAAAAAAAGTCCTTTTTATGATTTCTCATCATTTTTGGAGTCCCACTTTTTGCACATTAGCAACAAACAGTACTGCAGTCATGTCACCCACGTCCTTTTGTCCCCTCACCCCCTGCCACCATCTTCACGTTTCCTTCCTCTGCAGCATAACTACTTTATTCACTCTCAAGGATATTCATATACTTCTGCTAAATTACTGCTGTAAGTATTACTGCTTAAGTTGGTGGTTGCTGAAGTCTGGCAAACCTCAACCCGGGACAGATAAGCCTTTTATCTGACTGAGTATGGCAGCTCTCGGATGCTTTTGCACGCCAGAGAAAACACTTCTTCAAGCATCGTCATGTTTCTCCTCTTTTCCTCATCTCCCTCCTTCTCTGGAAAGGTCCCATGCTCTGCCTTTCTTTGACTGCCTCTCAAAGACTCACCTTTTAGATCTCCAAGCTGGCATCTAACACTTGAGGAAGTTGAAGCAACTGGCATGTATGATCAGTGCCCAGTACATTAAGCATAAATATGCCATTGCTCTCTGCCTCTTAACTAGTGCTCGTCATATCCAACTCTTTTTATCTTTAGATTGGAAAGCATTTTCAGCAGGTAATTCCTTTTCTTCTCTTTGCCTTGTACAGTCCTTAGCTCAGCAGGACTAGGCATGTGAATAAGACTTCCTACTCTGCTCTGGTGAGACCCCACCTGAAGTACTGGGTCCAGCTCTGAAGCCCCCAACATAGGGACATGGACCTGTTGGAAGAGGTCCAGAGGAGGGCCACAAAGATGATCAGAGGGCTGGAACACCTTTCCTATGAAGACAGGTTGAGAGCTGAGGTTGCTCAGCCTGGAGAAGGCTCCAGAGAGACCTTATAGCGCACTACAGTAGTACCTAAATTGGGCTACAGGAGAGATGGGATGGGACTCCTGATCAGGGAGTGGAGCAATAGGATGAGGGAGAATGGTTTTAAACTGAAAGAGAACTTCTTTCCTGTGAGGGTGGTGAGACACCAGCTCAGGTTGTCCAGAGAAGCTGTGGATACCCCATCCCTGGAGGTGTTAAAGCCAGGCTGGATGGGGCTTTGTGCAACCTGGTCTGGTGGGAGGTGTCCCTGCCCAGGGCAGGGGGTTGGAACTCGATGATCTTTAAGGTCCCTTCCAACCCGAACCATTCTATGATTCCTTCCTTTCTTACTTCATAGCTCACTGTGGCAGTATACCACTGTGGTACAGTTATTAACTATAAAGCAAAATGCTAAATATGTAAGACTTGTCATCTTTGTCATCTGAGCTCTTCTGCAGCCATACAAATAAACCAAAATATTAACAAACAGGCAGGCAATTGCTAGCTAATTTAGGAAGCACCCGAGCTTTCTCAAGCTGAAGGGAATCCTGTAGCATCCACTTTTTGCCCTGGAAGGAATGCCTCCCCAGCCAGCAGACTCCAAACCATCCCACTTGTTTCAGGAGCAGCTGCTGTTGTGAGGCTCTCACAGGAAAAATCCCCCAAATCTCTTCCTGCTAGTTTGGCCATGTCCCTGCATGTTTCTGCATCTGCCAAGGAGGTCAGTGCCACAGTCCTGATTAGCACGGTCAAAACTCCCCAAGTCTTTTTTCCTTAATATACATTTTTTATCTCCAGTGACTGAAAAAAATTAAAAGAAAAAAGGATCTTATTTCAAATAGAAGAGCTTTAGTTTGAGCTACTGGTGAATTTCCACTTTTTTCCCTTAAAAGAGAACCAAATAAATTATTTGAGAGGATCTGTGGTCTATGCAGATCAGGCATTCCTACACTTTAGCCACAACTGAACCTGAATCTTGGGAGTGGAAAACACTGCTAGATGTAAGCAGTATATATACTTAGAGCTTTGGCAGCTGCATAGGAAATCAAACACAGGCTGGCCAAACTACCTGCCTTCTGCAAAGAACTTTACTGAATATAAGCATATTCCCACTGAAGCTGCTAATTGCAAACAAATCAGTACTTTCTGAATTAAAAAGGTTTCTGTGAGGAAAAAAAAGGTTACAATTTCAGCTGTCCAGGCTGTTTTCTCTTCCCTGCCCCCCAGCACCCCAGCAAATTAACAAACAAAATACTATTATGGATTACCTAAATTGCTAAATGTAGAAATTTTGGAACTTCTTGAGTACTGGACCCTTTGAGATCCTTTATGGAACCAGAGTGACCTGTTATCAAATCTAAGAGAGGTACAGGCTGAGGCAGAAGTCCTCTTATAGAATCCATAGGAAGTTTGACTCAAGAGTCTGGTTTAACTGGAAAATAATTAGACATCTGATTTGTTAAGTTTTCTGTTTTGAAATCTGCTTCTCTCTAAAATATTTTTAATCCACGCAAATAATTATTTAGCCTATAAATTCCACCTGGTAATGAAGCAGCAGCTGCTTCATCTCCAGAGACAAAGCCAGTCTTGCTGGGCACAGTTTTCATTTGCCATGGTATCAGTGGCTGGTGCACGGTCGGGTGTAATACTGACCTTGGGTCATTTCACATCAGGAAATCTGTGTTGATTAGAAGCTTTAAAGACAAAGCACTAAAGACATACTGGTAAGAGGGTATAACAGTCACTGACGCATGGTTCCTGGGCAAAAACCCAATGAAAAGGGTGTTTGCCAATAATGTCTGTGTGCTTTGTCTGTTTATCCTCCTTCTGAGGGCTCAGAAAAATTGCAGTGTTTATACAGGAAAACACAGAAATTGCTCAAGACAAAACTACAGGGATTACTGGTCTTTCTGACAGCAGCAGTACAGTGAGACCAAACTCAAACGCTTCCCCGTTACTAGCCGGTGGAAGGGAACACTTCAGTCTTGGCATCTCACCAATTTCATGATGTTGCTTGTTCCTGCTGTGTCCTGGACAAAGACACTGAGTTTGGTGAGTCATTCTTGCTTCCCTTTTCTTTAGAAAGAGAGAAATGGAATAACTGGTCAAATCAAGCAAGCCCTAGTTAGCACCTGTACTTTAACAATTAATTTTCTTACCTAAAACTCAGGTCTGTTTAGCATATAAACAAGTTAGAAGCACACCTGGTTAAATGCCTTCAATCACCCAGCAGCTATTATGAACATTACAAGCAGATAAAGGCAGCAAGCATCAAATTCTAAAAGAAGCCTTCAAATAGCCTGCAGTCTTTGGTACTCACAGTGAACCATGGCATTACATTAAAACATTTTCCCTAGCAGCCTGTCACTCATAATCAATTTCTTTCTAGATTAATGGCTTTCAATACCCAGGACTCACTTTTTGGAGATGTGGAAGTGACGCTGTGATTTAAAAAAAACAAGTGACCTAACATCAGCAGAGAGACATCTGAGGGCAGATGCTACTTTTCACAAGGGCAGTCTGGAAATGGGACATCAGGTTTCTGCTCCCTTCCCTGGTCATTCTGCAGCACCAATCTCTATGACCAGTCCCTCAAACCAGACTTAGAGAGTCTTTAACGATCTATTATGAGCTCCTGGGTAGTAACCCATCAGCATTTGCTAGATTGCCCTAACAAGATGATCTCTAACCCTATCCCACTGAACCCAGTTATTGACTTCAATTAATACAAAGGCAGGACCGACATACCAGAGAGCACACTCTTCAAGAGCAGTCCAAACTGAGGAGCTAAGTTTATTTTGGAGCTAGAGGGGTTTGGTAAGTGCAGAGGACAACTTGACACCCAACAAAACCTGTATGTTGTTTCATGACAGCCTTCTTGAATGACACGTTCGAAGGAAACTGCATCAATAAACACACGGAGAGGATGTCCCCTCCTCTATTTAAACACAAACAGGACTAGGCACTGCCAAATGCACACACATGCATGCCATGACAAAAGGTTATGTTTTCAGGTCTCATGCAAAGTGGTATTAAGAAGAGTATTGCAGTGTGTCCAGTGGGACAAGAATACCTGGACCGGCAGCTACTTCTGATCAGCACAAGGAATCACATCCTACATTCTGTCATCTGGACATGACCTGGATATTGATCTAAATGGTAGAAGATCAATCCAGTAAAAAAAGACAATGAGCCAAGAGAGAGCAGAAAAAATAACATCACACGTGAGAAAAAAAGAAAAATAACCTGAAATCCCTTCTGAGCAGTTTTACACTTTGTGACAGCATAAAGCAAGAATCACAGACCTGTTTTATGTACAGAGGATTGAAATCTAACCCACAGACCATCCTTCATGGAAACAAACAGCAAGATTTCCCTACACCGTCTGGTTCTTATATTTAGTGGCTCAATCGCACTCGCAGTGAAGATACAACTTGCAAAGTTCACTGCTCCTCAAATTGGAAGGAGATATGATTTTTTAAAAAGAAAAAAAAAACCAAACACTCCTGGGATTTCTACTGTATTAACAAGAACATCAAAAGCTGAGTTAGAGCCAAAGTTTGGTACGTACTATAATTTTAAAAAAAGGTATATATATATAATTATCTATGTGGTTATTCTTGGCACCTAAGGCCTGTTGAGAGAGTGGCCTCTTTTGGCCTGTTATTAACTGGAAGCTTTGGCCAACACAGATAAACAAAGCCAAAGTTGTTTTTTTTAAACACACAGGTCTTCAAAGCATCCACCGTGCAAGGAGGATTCAGTTCTGCACAAGCACAGCAACCTCCCCTGTATTGTTGCCAGGCAGAACCGCAGCAGGCAGAGCTCGACACAGAACCCATCCTGCACCAACAGCTCTTTACTCACCCTCTACCGTCCTGTCATTGCACGAACAGGCAAAAACGAGACAACAATTCACATGGGAAATCAGGCAAGTGCACTCAGAACCTCTTAAACACCCGTGTAAAGACTAGAAGCACTGCTGTTATATTAAAATTGCCACCCTGCCCCGGCGGGGGTAAGAAGTTCATAGGCTCTCTGCTCTTTCTACAAGGCAGACCCCAAACAAGTTGTGCTGTTTGTATATTTAGACCCTAGGCGGGTGCTGCTTTTGGGGTTTTAGCTCTAGAAACCAACTAGCAGCTGCAGCAGCCTTTAGCAAGGAGTTTGCTGAATTCCAGTCATGCTCATTTCACAGCTGCGCTTCCAGCTCCCACGTTACCCTCACGGGGTGGTTTGGCTTTATTCTTGTGGTTACAGATGACAGCCCTTTGCCCAGGCACCAGCTTCCTTCTCTGGGCCAGTTTCCTATCTCATGGCAGCGAGAGCATATGAAAGACTAAGCAAGAGAAAATCAGCAGAACAGTAATGATTTTATTTGGCTCCCTTGTAGGTCATTAGGAAACCCTGTAACTGCTTCAAGAGGAGCACAGGGGGTGCCATAATAAAACAATAGATTTTATACATTTAACACTGCCATTTCCTCACAGATTAAGGTCCATTACCAGCTCAGGGACTCGGGGACACATATTTATGCTGTTTATAATAGTACATAGGATTAATGAGAAACAGTAGTCCTAACATCCCATTTTCTATTTAAGTTACTGATAGTCTAAGCACAGTGTGTGCATACACTCCTTGTACCCTGTGATGCACTGGAAGCTGTGCACAGAGGTTTAAAGGGACTGCTGAGCTTGCCATTTCCCCTACCCCAAAGAATTTAATTGCACTGGAAGTCGAATAAATTGTTTTGTATCCATAATTAAATTCTTTCGTTAAAGACATTGAAATTAAGTCAGTCCATTACACAAAGGGTCTAAAGACATCTACGTGGAGTGGCTTTGACATTATTTCTGTGGTTACAACGACTTGACTTACATTTGGACTCGATGATCTCAAAGGTCCCTTCCAACCATGAAGATTCTGTGATTCTGTGAAAAACAACGATAACAACACTGCATTTTCTGATGGTAAGAAAATGCAAATCTCTGTGCAGTGCACAGCACCATCCTGCTGAACCCTCAGACCCAGAGAAACACTTCCTTCTGTGGTAGAGGATGATGGTAAACCCTCTAGCAGTAAAAAAATCCCGCACTCACGGTTTTGACAGGGAGAAACGGTTGGTTGGTTTTTTGGATGCTACTAAAAGCCCTGAGCTTGTTAGTATTCATTAACAAGAAAAACAAAAGTTGAACTGGGATCAGTGCTTGGTATGTACTATATTTTTAAAAATACTGATGGAGAAAGTCCTGGTGAAGTATTTAATGATGCTGAGAGCCCTTAAGAATGTTTTATTCCTTTTGTTTCCTGAGCTGTATGTTCCGGTCCCTGTGCATAGGTGTGGCTTTTAAAAATTTATCCATAGCTTTGATTTGCAAATACACTCATTACCCTGTGGTCATCAAAACCCAGAATCTTAAATATGTAAGCAATGTGAATAATGCGATGTTGGTAGCAGTAGGGAATGCCTATTTCTCTAGCAGAACATGCTGACCTTCACTAGAAAGGCTGGTGAAAATGTCCTAAGAAAGAGCCTAGATTAGTTAAAGTTATGAGCTTCTTCAACTGCAGAGAACGTTTTGTTTATGGGTATGGCTTGGACTGGTTGTTTTGATCATTTTGATCTAAAAAAGATGTTATTTGAATTTATTTAGATAGAAAGCATTACTGTTAATCTTACAGTGTTTTGAAATCTATTAATGTCATTAAGTTCCCCACGCAAAATCCTTCCAAAGGTAGTCTAGTAAAAAGCTGACTAATTCCCTAGAAAAAAAACAAAACACCAAACTCAAAACCATAACCATTGTGAAGGAGATTTTTACAATAGTCAAGTACCTTTGCACAAATCCATACAGAGAGCTCTTCAACTTGTACATGCAACTGCAGCTGGGGACCTGGCAACCCTTTATCAGAGCTTTGAAAATGGGTGTCAGGGCAAATGATGGCAAGTCTCTCTCCCCATTGCTCGTGGCCAACATTCAGCCAGACAGTCATAGAATCATAGAATCATTTAGGTTGGAAGAGACCCCTGGGATCATCAAGTCCAACCATCAGCCCTACTCTACAAGTTCTCCCCTACACTAGATCCCTCAACACCACATCTAATCTGCTCTTAAACACAGTCAGGGAGGGTGACTCCACCACCTCCCTGGGCAGCTGATTCCACTGACTGAGAGTCAATACACAATTAATAGTTTTTGAAGCTTGAAGGGAGGGGATATGAGTCCAGTAGTGGGAAAGGGAAGCAGAATATAATACTGTGACATTCCAGCATTATGGGCAGTATTTAAATCACATTTACCCTGTGGTATTAACAAAGGGCCTATTACAAGACAGTATGAAGCTCAAGACTGTGAAGAAGAACTCAATGACTCGTCCATGATAATATACAGCATGAAAGTACGGAACAACAGTTACTTCAGAAATGATCATACTACTGTAGCTCAGTTGGAGAAAACTTCAAAACAACAGAGAAGACGCAGTGTAACCAGAATAATTCCTTCCCAAATTTTCACATCTGTGTAATGCCATTTTCACAAGAGTTCCAATTAGATTTGGTTAGAGATGCTTTAGTACTCATTCCCTTTCCTCCTACACAGATCAGATGGAGAAGACAGAGAAATTTATACATTTTGCACATTACATCCTTACCAGTAACACACAGATTTAGTTGCCTGGGGAACGATTATGGGCTGCCACACTTTTGAGGGATTTTTTTTTGCTTGTTGTATGTTTACTTGGTGCCTAGCCACCCCTTTGAATGTTTTCTGCAATTCAGGAACAGTCAGGCATTTTTTACAAGAAAAAAAGATACCCCTGAGGTAGTCTTGTAAATGAGGGGGAAAAGGCAGCACAGTCAAGGTGAGGTGTCTGCCCATAACACAGCACTGAGGCTATTTCTCTATGAACTTTACATTTCAAACAGCATATGTTCTTTCACTAGATAAATTGCCTTGAAATAACTGCCTGAAATAACCTGAGTGTTTTGTACATTCTCAGTACTACCATTCATAGCCTGACTCTTAAAAACGTACGTTGTTTCATGATTGTCCCAAATACTGACTTAATCCTTCTTGGGAGAATTCACAGTAAATTCAACTTTTGAGGGGTGTCTGGGGCAATAAAATGTTCTGTCCATGGTTTTCTTAGGGGTCCAGAACTATAGAAAGCAAAAATTGTGTTAAACTGTTGCAGGATTAGGTACAAAAGCTAAAGAAGAGTCTATGTAATTTCTCAGTTTATGACATTTACATTTCAACCATTATTTTCCAAGAGCAGCCAAGCAGGGAAAGTGTGAAAGTTTTGAGTTTAAAGCACAAAGAACTGCAAAGATTGTGAGACTCAATGTATTTTAGTTGGGTATACGCACGTTTATACAGATAGGATATGGATTATTAGGCTTCTGAAGTCACCCAAATTCAGAACACTCTTCGAGCTTACAAACTGCACTTCTCAATTGCGTTCCTCAGTTTCCCTGGAACGTATCCAGAGCAAATTTAAAATCACTGTGAACTGGTCCCACTGAGGTTAACCTTTTCCTTCCACTCCACCAATGGAAACCTGGGCTCGTTCAACCAAAGCGAACAGCATTATCAAGGCACACACCTGTGCAAACACAACTCAGCCCTCCGCCCTCCTATGCCAAGATTTTTCTGTTGTAAGAATTGACTGATGACTTTTGTTTCTTTATAGCTACTCTGTAGCCTGTTGTAAAACGCATCTCTGAAGTAAGCAGCAGCACAAGCTGTGCCTGGGGATTGACCACCAGTACGATAGGCTTAATTACTTCTCTTGAATCAAAAGGAAACAATAGTATATAATTGAAATTTAAGAACAAAGAATGCTAATGCTCCAAGTCTCTATTATGTGCGTGCCTTTATAAATCTAGATTTCACAACATGATTAAAGACAACCTAAAATATGAGGGAGCACAGCTTATTGTACAGGCACATTTTGTCTGTACTTGAACTAAATGGCAGCCTTTGATTCTGTTTAATGACAAATCGCTTTTAACCGAGAACAAAGTCTAACTGTAATTACCACTTGGACACTGGTGATTTGTTCTAGTAGCTCCTGTCACAGAACAAAAAATAAATAAATGGAGCAGCTACAGCTTCTTGTAAGGTGCTTATGTACTTATTGTCTGTCACATTTTTAAAAGTCACTTCAGATACTGCAGATAAATAACCCATTTCTGACTCCCACTAAATAACAAGAAGGTTTGTATAAAATTTATTTGTGAACCAGCAGATTTATAACCGATGCTGAATGTTCAGCTAGTCTTCACAAACCAATGGGATCTAACAAGTCAACATTCTTACTGACATGAAAAATATATTCTTCCAGGGTTCCTCTTCCACCTTCTAGAGTTTGGGGTTATGTGATCTGAAATAAAGTACCAGACATGCTGTGTTGTATGGGAGTTGGGAGTGTGGTCTGTGGGAGTTGTGGTCTATGGGAGAAGTTGACTTCCTAGCAGACTGATTTTGGAAAATTGAAGAGACAAGGATGAATATCAAGGTGACTAAACTTCCCTAATGTTGTGGATATAGGGTATTATGAAGTTAGGCTAAGTAACCCTTTCTTTTTCTAACTGCTAAAAATGATTGCTGCTAGCTGTTAACAAACTGCTGCTAAAGTGATTGGATTGTAGGATTAGCTCAGATGGCATATTGTACTGGGACTAGTTGGGGTGGAGATTATTTATATATATATATACACACAAAATATTCCCTCACTGCAACCTCTATGGTGCCCTGTTCTAGATTTGTGACCAAAAGAGTGTTGACAAGACACCGATGTTCTAGCTGTGGCTGAGCAGCACTTACACAGCCTCAGGACCTTCTCTGTTTTCACAGCGTGCCCTGAGCAGTCAGTTTGGGGATGGGCAAGAGGTTGGGAAGCAAGGGACAGCCAGAACAGCTGACCCCACTGACCAAAGGGATACTGCATACCATAAAAAGTCACTCTCAGCAATAAAACCCGGGAAGGGGGTAGGGGAGGGAGGGGGCGAGGTTCTTCCCCCGTCCTTGGGGACTGGCTGAGCATCACTCTGCTGGTGGGAGGTGACTGCCTTTGCATCACTTGGTGTTGGGTTTTTTCCCTTCACTTTATTAATCTGCTGTTATCTTGACCTATGAGTTTTTCTTGCTTTTGCTTGCCTGGCTCTCTGCCCTAACCCCCTGCAGGGTTGGGGCATAGCTGCCCGCAAGGGTCATCCCACCACATATATTCATGAACTACAAACCTACAGCACACAAAGGACCTAGGATAGAATATTAAATGTGACCAAGCAGGGGGCATGTGATCTTTAGATACTGGCCAGTAGAAGGATCAAATGTTAAACATCAATAATGTAACAGGAGAGCTACTTTTTAAACTTTCTTCTCCAGAAGAAAACTCATGAATCTTTAATGAAACTAAACCTTGTTGTCTTGAAGAATTGCTGTAATTGGTGGTACTTTGAAGTATTTCCAAATGTGTACACTGAATCGTGAGAGAGACAAATTAACACATAGTGCTTGATAGAATAAATATTGCACAATACGTGAAGATGACTGCCCAAGTCTAGGAAGATGTCTCAACCATTTATATACTTTTTGCCATGCAGACGTACTAAGATGCTATACAAAGCACTTTTATTATATCAACCTTTAGTATCTTCCCTTTATGCCAGACAGCTAGTCATGCAGATTGCTCTGTCTTGTGAGCCTTTGAAGCTTGAATGGTGAGTGAAGTAAATCCAAGCTTCATTTTTTTCCCTCCCCATTTTGCAATGCCAACATGAATTTCTGTCAGAAAACTGCAAAAGCCTTCTGATTTTATTCTGCTCACGTCCACTACTTTCATTTCAGTCTTCCCTATGACTGATATATGGCAGGAAAACAGAGACAGTTGTAATACAGTCTATTAAAAGAAATAGACTGAACTCTTTCCGTGGAAAGTATTCCATGGAATACTTCAAAGAATTAGCACAACTGCTATCTTGTGGGGAACACAAAGTTTATAGATCAGGATGCCATCTTCCCTGAATACATTTTAAGCATATTACAGCTGGTCAACAGTGTCAGCAGCATCACTGGAGAAATGGAAAAAGAGAAGTGCCAATTCCTTTTGCAAAATGTTCATTGTATAAAATTTTGTCATCTAATCTTCGCTAGTCACATCATCTCCTTCTATTTTCAGTGGAAGGCCATATAATATTCTAGAAGCAATTTCAACACCCATATTCAAGACCACTCTAGAATGAAGACCAAAACCCTCTTTCCAACACTAGAGAAGGCTGTTACTCTCTGTCGACCAAAGAAATTTAAGTCTGGCTATCTAAAAATTGGATGTGTTTGGGAGAGTTTGTTTTATTTTGGAATGACTCATATTCAAAATCCACACTACTCCTGGGGGTCCAAACATGTTCCTGAAATTGAAGGGCTGGGATTACAATATAATCTGCCAATCATTTTTGTCCACTTACCAAAACATTTGCCTTTCACCAAAATTAAATTCTGTAGTCATAGCACCCAGGTATAGCTGGCCAGCAGGAAGTTCAGCAAACTAATTCATTGGCTTTTCCTAATGTTGGACTCTGGGCTCAAAAGGTGGCCTTTGGTTGAGCGGAATCCAGTAGTCATTTTAACATCACTATCATATTTCTTTATCTTTTTGAGAGAGGAGAACTTGCAGTTGCTTTAGACAATTTCAAGAGCAATGCAATTCCCTGACACCACTTCCTGATCTCCCAAACAGCTTTTACTCATTGTTTCCTAAGTACTGAGTTCCTGCTGCATCACCTACTCCCATGAACCTGTAACAGTGGCAGCAGAAAAATGCTCGTGGTTGATAAAAGTACTGGGAATTACTGCGTCCTTTAGTTAGCACCATAAATACAAACACCAAAAAGAAGCATTGTTCATGGCACTGTCTAGTTTGGAAGGGACCTTTAAGATCATCTAGTCCAACCATCAACTTAACTGATAAAAAACCATCACTAATCATGTCACTCAGCACTATGTCAACACAGGAATACATCCAGGAATGCTGCCTCAGCTACTTGCCTTATATTTTCTGGCCTCCTTGTTATTAAGAGCTCTCAGTGGCCATGTCAGAATCCCCTATGGATCCTCCACGATCTTCTTTTTTATCTTCCCACCTGCCTCTGGCTCTCTGTTTGAAAGAGAAACTGTCTCTCCCTTTACAAGCTAAAATCTGCTTCTTTCTCTTTGTAGAGAGTGTTAGCTGATCTTGATGACCAAGTCAGTGCTACGTAGGGATGATTCATTAAACCATTTCAAATATCTCCTGCCATCTTCTTTACGCACAAAGGAGAAATAAATGGAAATGGGAATACTGGCTTGTTTAGATAAAACATTGCAAAAGACAACTGCGTCATTTTTTTAAGTTTACAACAAACAGTAGCATACAGCAGTGTACAATGGTCATTGAGGGTAGCAATCCATGGAGACTGGGCTGGAAAGGAAAATGAGAAAAAAAACCACAGGAAAATAGGTAGCTACAAAAAAGCGAACTCCAACAAACCTCTGGCTTTGGAACAAGATTTGGAATCACATACTTTCAAGGGAATCCCTCAGGAATCACATGTCATATTTCCCTTTCTCGTTCTTTTTTCCTTTCTCCTGCAGAATCAGTGGCAGCACTTCTACTTCCCAAGCTTGTTTGAAGCCACACAAACTCCCCTGGATACTACTTGCCAAGCTCCCCACTTTTGTTTCCAAACCAGAGGATCTCTGACCGCCATCACCGCTTACCCTCCAGTTTCATGCAGAAGGCCTGTCAGTTTGAGAGCATTTTGAGCTGTAGGTTATAGAAAAGTAGGGCAATGTTTTCTAATGAGATGCCAGAATTAGCAGAAGGCTCTTCTGTATGCAAAAGACACAGCATGAGCTGAGCTACTTTCAGAAGTCTGCCCCTTTTTCAGCTTTGCTCTTGTCAACAATGCATGGTATGAAGCCTTTCCAGCAAGTCCTTTTGGATCCATTTGTAGATCTCCAGAGAAAGTTTGCTGCTTGATTTAGATGATACGGCATCAGGATGAAAAATAAAAAAGCAACCAAAACACACAACAAACACCAAACAAATAAAACCCAACATACAGCAGTTTGGTTCAGTTACAAATGATAACGGTGTACATCCATACTGGGTCCATTGTACTCAATAAACCACAGCATAGTGCTGGTCTTCACCAAAAGGGCACTCAGCCATTCTTCTGATGAATGCCCCAGATATGCATATATTTGAAATTTTTGGGTGACACCAGTCACCCAGTAGGTGCACTCAGAGCACTGAGTGACCGCATAACACTCCATGGTCCTTCCTTCCTTCCACAGAGTTTTCAGGGTGCAAATCCACGCATGCAACGGCACTTTTCTCATAATGAATTTCTGATCTACTTCATATTAAAAAGCACATTTTTAGAGAAAGATAACGTGCTTATGTTTGACAGATAAAGTTTAGTAACACAACATAAAGCAGCAGTGCAGATGAGGAAGGCTCTGTCACGGAGCACACAGATTTCGACAGTCTCCGAAATGTCTCCCACCCTTCAGAGTTCCACAATCTTTATCAAGCACCTGCTTATCAGCACATGCTCTGCAGCGCATTGTAAGGGCTCTGATACAGCACAATAAAGATAATTTTCTTATAGGAACTCTTCATTATGAGTTCCCAGCGCTAGATAAAATCTGCAGGGACAATTTGCAAATGAGGTTGCTTGCTAAATGCAGTTAATTTTTTCTTAGCCTTCCCTGAAGATCTGCGATAGCTAAATGCGTCCCTGTCACTTCCTTAATTCTGAGAGATCAAAAAAGGTGAGCAGAAAACCCTGCCACCTACTTTGTAGAGTGGGCTCTTGTAGGTATATACTGCGATTCCTCCACCTGAGAAACATCTCAGCAGTGCAGAACTTCCCCATGTGCAGTAGCTGATTAGGCCAACATTCAGTTCTGTGGACCAGAAAGGGGAGGCTTCCCCACGCTGTAGAAGAATTCAACCACTGGGTCAAAGCTACAAAGACTATGACATTTTGCACACTTTTCATTTGGCACCATCTAATAACTTGCATCTAAAATTTAACAGAATCAGGGAAAACCCCTTAAGTGCACACTTGGTGTTAAACATTCATATCTGCACTAAATATTTGACAAGAAATATTTTAATGCAGTGCAAAGATAGACACATTCCTTTGGCCTCATTTTTAACATTTTTTGATTATTTCATGGGGGGAAAAAAAAAAAAAATCAATGCCAGACTTTTTGCAGGTCCCCTAACGTGAGCTCTCAGCTTGTCTGCGACTTAGAAGGTTCTCTGCTGCAGTCTGTGGCCACTGATATGCCAGGTTAAAATAGGGCATTCCTGGGGTTCAGCACTTTAACACAAGCACACACGTGTGCAGACAACAGCACACAGCCATACCAGTATGTCTGTACTGGGAGGCACCAGCACAAAGAAGTACAAAGCAGTCAAACAACTCAAGAAGTTGGAGAACTGTACACAAAGTGAAAAAAATGAAAGGTTAGCCCATTAAAAATGTAATGTTTCTCATTCACCCGGACGTATTTTTCAGTAAATAGCCCCCCATTCCCCAAAATGCAAGCTCAAGAGAAATAGAAATCTGCTGCCAGTTACTTCAGAGGGATTATTTTTTTTCAGTAAGGCCCAGATTGTTCCAAATCACTAAAGTCAAGGCACAAAACCCACAACAAAGTTTTACAATTTAATTTTGCACTCAGTATTTTCCCTCTGCTTATGTCAGGCTAGGAATCGCAACGTTGCCTTTTTTTCCCCCCTGCATCTTCCCCCATGTAGGAATAAGATACTGTATCACACAAAAAAAAACAAGTAAGGGCTGAATAACGTTATCCAAAATCCAGATGCCATGTGAATAGAAACAAAATAGTCATTACCGAAACATCAGAGCATTTAGTTATTTTTAGGCCCTATTCAGACATCACCACCAGTAAAACAGCACATGCTACAACGCTCTTGTTGAAAAGCCTTTCAGAGCACTTGAGAGACCTACTTTACAGGCCTGGGCCACTGCTCAGAGAAGAGTTTTGTATATCTGGACAGAAGTAAAATACAACAGACAAACACATATACTCGGAGGAATAAAGGACATCTAATCGCTTTTCATATAGAAGGAGTGTCGAAAAGCTTTCCTGTAATGCTGACACTCACTCTGAGAGCCCTTCTCATAGAAGATCTATTACCCTCAGAGATGCAGCATTTTTCAAACATATGCTACTATATTTTAAGAGACCACTTGAAGAAAAAGAAAACTACTTATCCCCAGCTGGCATAACCAATTCATTTTATGTGTTTTTCTGGCAGTAAAGACTCCAAGACAAACTTCATCACGAAGTATCACTTTCCCTTTTGACCCAACCAATTAATCTTTGCCATGTGGTCCTGTCTCCAGGGCAAACTGATGGAATAATGTCTTTGTGAATAAGCAATTCCTAATTTTTTTAGGAAGAAAAACTTTCCTGTGAGGGTGGTGAGACACTGGAACAGGTTGCCCAGAGCTGTGGCTGCCCCATCCCTGGAGTGGTTCAAGGCCAGGCTGGATGGGGCTTTGAGCAACCTGGTCTGGTGGGAGGTGTCCCTGCCCAGGGCAGGGGGTTTGGAACTCGATGATCTTTAAGGTCTCTTCCAACTCTAACCATTCTATGATTCCAAGAATAGTGACTTCATATCAAACCAAACCTCTCCTTCACTCCCCATCTCTCATCCTGCTCTTTGTCCTCCTGGTGCATACACAAACTTGCCCACACAAGCCAGTAGCCAAGGGGCCACTATCCAAAGGTAATTTGGGCTCCCAAACTCAACATCTGTGCTTCAGCTTCAGAGCTGTGTGCACATACTCTTGGCTTCACAAGCAACAAGCCATACCCCTGACCAGCCCATGCACAGGTCTCCTGTTCTGACAGGTCTGTGGGCAAGAGAGGCTGAAGAGTAAAAGGCCTACAAAGATCTTCTCTCTGATAGCAGTGGAGAGACAATTTCCCATCGTTTGTCCTGGAAGGCACCACATTTCCCCAAAAGGGGAGGAATCATAGGCACAGCAATTTTGGCCACAGGCATAGAGCTGTGGTGGCACATTATAACAAGGTAATGGAGCAACGTGAATGATGCCTTCATCTGCCAGGCAGCTCTGCCACCTATGTGCCACCAAAGCAGTGTGGCCATCTGCCAGACTTAAAGGTGCTTTGCCTCATAAACACACCAAGCACCTGGGAGAGCAATATTTGATCCAACAGCTCTTCCCACCTCTATTTTAACATGCAAGAGATAGAAGTCATGACTTCCCCATGGCTACTTGTGCCACTTCAGTTGTCTACAATGACACCAACATCTGAAGACAGGAGCTGACACAGCAGCAACAGCTGTATTACCTCTGTTCAAGGATCAAAGGAAGAGAGAGAATAAACATTGCTGTGTGGCCCTTTTCCCCTGTTTGGGACAAAGCACCATATTGTACAAGCAGACTCATAAAAAAGCAGTGGTGATAATCCTGCAACAAGGACTGTGCAATTTCATGAGAATGAAGCTATTCTCTACAACTACTTAATTTGAGCCAGCTTGTGAGCCTAGTTCATGTTTGCCATGAACCGTCTTCCTCACTCTCTCAGTAGCATGTTTGTACACACTGAACTTCCACATTCACAGTCCTTCAGTAGCAGTAGCCATGGTGTATCTTAACCAGTATATGAGAAAACATCAGTAAAGCTCAGGAGAGGGGAAAAAACCCAAAAAACAACAACAGAAAAATCACCTTCTTTTTTCTTTTGTGAAGTCTGGTCAGACTTTGACTAACTTTCACATCCTTGGGCAATACACAGATTCGCAGTGCTGTCTGATATATAACATGTGCCATCATGATGTAAACTCCCCACTGGATGTGGGGAGTTAACTACTTTCAGAACAGAACCACTGACAAGACATTATTCACCCAAGAATTTCTCTCACTCTTGTTGGCCAAGCTCCTTCGCTACACTGTCCATTTGTGTCCGTGAACTCAGCTTTCACTGTTGGAGATTTCAGCAGCATATCTGCACCTCATACACACCACTCACGTGATTTCCATGTGTCCCACGTAAATATTGGTCAATGAGGCTATCAGCTATGGACATGACTTGGTCTTTCAATATTGCATAGCTCTAGCATACACATGAGACCTAGAAAAACATTAGTAATATCGCTGTCAAAACAAAAGCTAAATGTGGTATCAGCTCTGCGTGTTTTTCCAGTTACTCTGCCCTCCCACATATAAAAATTTCTAAACCAAAGATAATGCAGAGAGTTTAAAGGCCAAGTCTTTGTCTTTCCAGTCATTAGATGCGTTCCTGAAATGACTGTAAAATTAGAGGTTTTATAAAAAGCAAATGCTATTCTACGCTATTGTTTCCAAAGGAAATATGTAATAATATAAATTAAACATTAAATGCAAAGCTTTGCTGTGAGGCCACTGAGTCAGAAACAGAAAAGCAGATAATTAATGAGAATATCTGTCTTTGCATATTCACTTCCCTCTCCAGTAGAAACCATTAATCTTTAAATGTGTATGAAAAGAATGCAGAAGTCAGCACACAGAGAGCATGTATTAAGGACACTAAATAAATTAAGAAGAGTCCACGTGTCAGCCTGAGAAAACATTTTATACCTCTTACCATAGAATCATAGAATGGTTAGAGTTGGAAGAGACCTTAAAGATCATCAAGTTCTGCCCTGGGGAGGGACACCTCCCACCAGACCAGATTGCTCAAAGCCCCATCCAGCCTGGCCATGAACACCTCCAAAAATGGGGTATCCACAGCTTCTCTTGGCAACCTGTTCCAGTGTTTCACCACCCTCACAGGAAAGTTCTGCCCCAGATCTCATTGCAATCTCCTATCTTTCAGTTTAAAATCACTACCCCTCGTCCCATGGCTCTACTACTTGACCTGTAGGTCCCCTTCAGGTAATGGAAGGCTGCTATAAGGTCCTCCCGGAGCCTTCTCTTCTCCAGGCTGAACAACCCCATCTGTCTCATCCTGTCTTCATAGAAGAGATGCTCCAGCCACTGATCATTTTCATGGCTTTCCACTGGATCTTTTCCAACAGTTCCATGTCCTTCCTTTGCTGAGGACTCCAAAGCTGGGCACAGTACTCCAGGTTGGTACTCAAGGTGTTATCTCCAAGCCACTTCTGCACAGTCCCCTTTCTGCTTTGTTACAGGGACAACCGGGGATTCCAGGGCCAGAAGAACAGGGAAAATCCTAGCCCCTATTCTAAACCATTTCAGCATTTCACAAGTGCCTGTTGAGACATCTTCAGTTTTGATTCATCTGTAAAGCACAGTCTTCTAGATAGATCCATAAGGCATGGAGCTAAACAAGTAGTTTTTTTAATAAGACTAATTCTGATTGTAAAAATTAACAGTAAAATGAAGGAATGAGAATATGAGAATACGAAAGTGTTATTACTTCTTACCTCCCCCAAGATCTTCAACCACTTCAAAACCCGATAGTCTGTTAAACTTCAACACATGCTCTGTGAGGAAGGTTTCCAGGCTTGCTCAATAGCTGGGTTGGAACTTGATGAGTTTTAAAGACCCTGCCAACCCGACCCATACTGTGATTCCATAAGACCCAGAGTCATCAATGGGACTATCCCCCGAGGCACACAGCCCAGCTCCCAGCCCCTGTCCAAATGCCCAACATCACCCCTGGAGCTGCAACCTCATCCCACCAGACAGGGCTCCCAGCTCAGACACCCTTTCCTCAGCAGCCATCTCACAGAGTTCAGTAGCCCTCAGCATCATTCTGCCGGGGTGGGGAGGGTGCACAACGCCTCCTCAGCCACCAACATCAAACTACAGACGTCTGGGGCTTTTGCACCAGAGCTGGCCAGAAACTGAAGGTCTGAATCACTACCAGGCTACTGCAGACTTTTGGACAGGAGAGTTACTCAGGAAACCTCTGCACAAAAAACCAGTAACGCAGTCATGAATTACTCCGCCAGCCTTTCCTAAGTGCTATTTCACACCACCTAAGACACAGATCCTTCAGATACTCTCAATATACTTGACCAAGCACGCAAATAGATCAGCTGAGCTCCCCTGAGCCTACCCTTGACCATTCTCTTGTAAAGAACATTTCTGAGCTCCCAATGCACTGATTATCCGTACTAGGAAAAAGGAAAGGGTAAATCATTCAGAGACTCTAATTAATGCATTAAGATATTTAGTGGCCATTCACTGAGAAGGTCATTTGCTAGTTTATTTATGAATATGGTTGTAACTTAAGGGATCATCCATCCAAATAACCTATGTGTACTGTGGCCAGTATTTATAAACATATACCAGAAAGCCATTCCAGCACAATTATCCAGCTGTATCTTCTAATATAACCTGAGCAAACAAGTGGGAAAAATGGAAAGCATATTTCCAGTTTTATTTTGGAGCTGCACGAGTGACTGACCTTCAATAAATTATTGTTGTTAGACTGTGATAATATACAATTCAGCACTTTGTTCCTATAGAGTCCCAATATCACTATTTTCTGCTTTTAGCTTTTGCTTTAAATTGTAACCCCAATCAAGTCAGTCATGCTTGTTACGTGTATATACTGACTATGAAAAGAGAGAAAAAGAAAGTGACTACAATGAAGAAATTGTGAAAGCCTAGACTTACTTTTACCAGTAAAGCACTTCTGGAAAGGGAAATGTCACTATTTTAGACTTGACAGGAGAAGTGAGTGCTGTTTTTTAAAGCTATGGCTGATTTCCCTTCTCAGTCTCCTAGGGTGTTTATTAGGCATCATATGTGGCTATGTTTAGGGCAAATACATTGTGCTTGCTGTAACATCAACTAATCCAGTAAATTATTGGCACAATACTTAAAATGGATTATGAAAATAGCTATATTTAGCTCTAAATGTTACATGCTTTTCTCACCATAGTAACATAGATGTCTTTCAAAGGAAGAGAGGAGAGGAAGGAGATTGTATTCTTGCACTGCAGAGACTAAGGAAGAGCAGGGAGAGGAAAAGTGCTCACCTCCCCAACTCATGAACTTTGCAGTTAAGAATAAAATACTGTACCTGCATTTATTTTGTTTTATGTTTTGCCAATACAGAGTCATACCTTTCTAGAAGCCTGTTATAAAAAGAGTAAATATTCAATGAAAAAAGAAAATACCTCATTTTTCCAATCTAAATTAAGTAGGTGAGTTATGCAATCCCGTTCCAGAGTATCCCAACAGCATCAGTGAGGCAGGTTTCTTTTTCAGTATTTTACCCTTCACAAAGCAATTAAGTTATGCTACAAATGGAAATGGGAAAGAAAATACAACAGAAATTCAGTATATCACAGTCAGGAAGGGGAATTCTGCAACTTAGGCTCAAAGTTAACATTTATATTGTACTGTTAGTGGCCAGGCCAGTGACCAGTTCAGCACCCAGTACTTTGCCTGCTGTGGCTCTGCCTGGCCACTATGTCCTTGCTGTAGGAAGGTAACACCAGGCAACTCCTTCTGCCTTCCTACAAGCAGATAGCAATGCTGCCAGGCAAGGACAGTCCTCCTTAGAAGGACATGCAGGACACATGGGGGTGGCTCAGGTTGCCAGTAACTCTGAGTTCACAACTGTGTCCTGCTGTGCTTGCCCTGAGCCTATGTGTGAGCATGGGCTTACAGATAGATCGATGGATGCCGAGAGAGATCAGATGTTCAGTTCAACTGCAGACATCTCCTGTGTAGTCATCTGAAATTTAGAGATGAAACCCATCCAGGGTGACTTTAAACTTGCCCTTGAATTGCAGTATTGATCTAGCTGATAGATTTGATTTAGTGGTGTTACTTTAAAAAGAAAATTGAAGTCAATAGTCTTATTCTTTCACAAACTTCCCAATTTCAATCCGTAGCTCCAGACTGGGTATGTAAAATTAAAACCAAACCAAATCCACAAACACACCTAGTAGAAGACACATCTACTACTTACTATTCCGGAGGAATGTGGTGGAGCTGGCCACCCATGTTTGGCACTAGATCCACGCTCTCAATGCAGAACAGCATGACTCCATATGGCCTAAGAAGGGATTAGAGTGTCTCACAGTACTGTATGCTGTTATTATAAGATATACTGTGCTTTACTGTACGTAAAGAATTGGATTATGACCACATTACACGCCCACTCCTGATGATTCTCTTGTTTACCTGTAGATTATCAGCAATTACCATCCCGATTCTTTCCAATGCAGCTGTAGATCCTTCATGGCCCTGTCTGTACAGTCCACTCTCTGATATTTATGGTAGTGATAAGTAGAAGAGATAAGAGCGGTGAACTCAATATATCACAGGTCTTTCAGCTGTACAGATTCCAATTATTTCAACATCCCTTCATTAACCCTGCAGGACTAAGAATGCCTTGCAGGAACAGAGCTTTTACTTGGTGTAGTGTTATCCTCAATAAGCAAAAAAAAACCCCAAAACAAACCCAAAAAACGTTGTGAGGTACAAAATGGGGAAGAGTTGTTTGAAATTATGCAATAATGCAATATAGTTCATTTTGCAAGATTTTGTGGTTTAAAGGGGAACAGGACTAAGAAACAGCTTTCAAAGATGAGAAAAACCTCAATAATCTATTCTTCCTTACTGGATTTCTTGTTAATATTGCTGAGGTAATGATAACAGATAAGTCATTCCCAAGTACAATCCTTTGAAAATAGGCCTACAAATGCTTTTGGTTTCCCTCTTAATTTCACTGCATTGCAAGCAAACACAAGCTTGAAAAGACCAGGCACGAGGGCAGCCTTCGTAGGTGTTTAGGCTGCTGTAGAACCGGTCTAATTAAAACCAGACAAAGAAAATAAACACAGCTCACAACAGTGTTCTAGAAGAGCACTTTCACAAGGCAGAGGCTTAGGTACCCTGCCCCATTCTCATCTCTACATACGGCTGTGGAGGGCAAGACTCTCCTTAGACTTCCACAGATGGTGGTTTTCCCTTTCTGCATTCACATATTGAAGACTTAAAAAAACAAAAAACACCACACAAAACAGAACAAAAATAAACACCCCAAAATCAACCAAACAAAAAAAATCCAACAAAAAAAACCCAACACAAGAGCACCTCAGGATTCTGAGGCTACTCAAGTTGGCAAGCTCTCACTTTAGGATTTCATATGAGAGCTGTACATGCTACAGAGTCCCCAGAGAATTAAGCAATCACTGCTTACACATCCCTTTAACATGCTAAACGTTGGAAGGAGCCTGTCTTCTGCAAACACACTTTAACTCAATTGCGTATGCATTATATGCTACATGAGTTTACGTTCTGTTCTTGCCAGGAAAAGTAAACCACAGAGAGACATGTTGGCATAAAACCTCATTTCAGAGTTTCCCTGTCTCATTTAAATTGGCAAACACTGTAGTTTCTTTAAAGGATAATCACCTTCAGTGACTGACTATAGTTTTCATAATAGTAATTCAATATACTGTTTCTATCCAATCTAAGCACTTCTTGGAGAGAAAAATCTTCAGAAATTAACTCTGATTGTCCCTTCCTACTTTCAATCTTAGATTGAGTTATTTTTTGTCATTCCAATCTACAGATGTTTTATCATTCTTATTTCTAAGCAAGACTGGACTGTTTGGGAATTAAATTTGGGTTTCAAACACCGTAAAAATTTAACATTTAGGAAATCTTTACTCTTGGTCAACAAACCACTAAATCAACACTACTTCTCAATTTTACTGACACCAGCTGGCTTGAGAAACAATTCCTAAATTTAGACTAGGAGTAGATTTCTTGAGAAATAATTACGTATTGTTACATGGCTTTTAAAAAGAAAAAAAAAGGTTGTCAAAGGCTCATCTGACTCTTAGTAGGGGTGTGGATAATTACATGCTCATTGCAAAGTAACCGAGTTGGATCAGCCACTGCAATATACAGCATCCTGGAACAAAAGGGATCTGTTTCAAATAAGAGCAATAGCAAAAAAAACCAAGACCTCAGCATTTTAGATAACGCTTCAGTCTCTGGAAGACTGCATTCAGTGTTCAACATATCTTATCCTGTAAGCTAAAACTTCCCTTTCCCTCCATGTAAGTTAAGTAGCTCTGGTACATACAGAATTGTCATAGTTTTTCTCTGGGATTTCACAGAATTAAACAAGGATCTGTGCTCTGTGCAGCACTGCAAGTCTGAGCTCTCTGAAGCATCTATAAACTTATGCTTGCAGAGCAGAACTGACACCAAGCAGAAGTACAAATCCATTAGAAGAATATCATGCAACCTACCTATACACATTCAGTGGGTATTTGGATTTGTGCCTGGCTGTTTCTCAGCCAAGTATCTAGAAATTCCAGCCAATGTACAGAATTCCTGACTGTGCCTGTGCAAAAAATCCCAGTAGAGAAGGAGCAGAGTGCAAGGATAACTATGGCATATGGGTACCCCTACATCAACAGGAGGACGAACACATATTTTCGTAGAATAAAGAACTGCAGTTCCGTATGATATAAAGAGTCAAAAACTATTTGGTTATGATGTTTAAAAATACTAGTACTGCTCACAGCAGTGTATTCCACACATGAACATTTTGCAATGTAGAACATAGCTTGCAGCCTTGACATCTAAAAGTGACTCTGGAGACCGCCAAGCCCCACCTGGACACCATCCTGAGTGATGTGCTCTGGGCAACCCTGCTTTAGCAGGGGAGTTGGACGGGATGATCTCTAGAGGTCCCTTCCAACTCTGATAATTCTTGATTCCATGACCTTATCCTGAGAGTTAAATGAGCACATTTATCAAGCCTGCTGCAAAACTTTGCCATTTTGAAGTTAGTGTCAAATTAAGATGATGGGATCATCTTCCAGAATAATATAAGGAGCTTAAAAGAAGAATAAAATTGCATTTACGCTGGGGGAAAAATAAGAAGCCCATCTAGAGGACTGTCATTTCTGTGAACACATCTACTAGCACAATCCTGCCTTTCACAGGCTGGAGAATCTGTGTTAGGGTGAAACATGATGACGTGAAAAACACGGATGTGAAATCAAAGAAAATTTTATTACAAGGTCACAGAAATGTGTCAAACATCACCACGTTTTGACACAAATGGTAGAATTGCTCTGAAAGCCACAGTCGTCTTTTGAAACATACACATTGCTCAAAAAATACAAGTGCTCTCCTTCAGACTGGAATAAATCCAGAAAATATGATAAGAAGTATATGACCTCCTGTGCAGATATGCATCTCCTGCATTACTTTTTCATTTAAGCACCTCCACATTCCCAGTCCTTGCTGTTACCCATACATTATATGGGTATATACCATTATTATTCATACTAGAAAGCAACTAGATTATTCACATCACACACACACTCCTGAGCCTGTCACCCAAACTACATAAGACACTCATTTCAGATAGGGATCATCAGATGGCAGGGAAATAACAAGACTCCCCAGAAAAGAACTAAATCCAAAGAAATAATGCACTGAAATTTTCTCCTAGTCATTTATGAAGGGCAGGCATTGCCTCAACCTGTCCCCAGGCTAGTGACCATGCAGCCCTGCAATGAGATATACAGGTGGAGCTGAATGACTCCAAATCTGTTATATTCTGGGTCACAAGCCTAACAAAACTCTCACCAATTTAAACAAAGGAAAAATAATGGGATCCTTACAGTTTTGTAAATGAAAGAGAAGGCAGAAGGAAACCAGAAAATTAAAATATTATTGTGCAGGAATAACAAAGGTAACAATAGTAATTTTTAACCCAGAAGTAATCAACTTAAAACATCATTAGGTATTGGATTATTTTCCAGCCTGGTTGATGATTCCTTGGTCCATTTCCTTTACACCCTCATTAACAGTTGAGCTGACACAACTTCAGGGATGCTATGCAGGAGGCAACACCAGAGGTTATGGGTGGGAGAGACTCTCAGTGTGCATAGGATTTCCTTAAGAAAAACTACATCAATAAGATAAATGCATACCTCTTAGGACACTGCTTATTGCTCTTTTCCAGAGCTCAGGAACAAGAGTGGCACTTCTCCACTTGAAGCCAGCCAAAAAACAGAGTCATCTCACTCTCCTTCTGCCCCTGGTGACACAGCCCCACTGTTCTCAGTAGCTTGGAGATGGTTTAAACTACTAACCTGGCAGAAGACTAAGTAGCAAGAAGAATGACAGATTTGTGTTAGATCAGGGGAGCTGGCATGTAAAATCTCACCCTGAGTGTCTGTTCCTGACACACTTGCAAAATCTATTAGTTCAGGTATGATTCAAAAACACATAGGAGAAGCAGATTCTCCACCCTGGCATCCCCATTTCCCCGTAGCCTACAACAGATTTACGTGGAATTAAAGGTCCCTCACCTTGCACTGGCAAGTTTGATGACTGAGTTTTAAATGTGTGCAACCCATGCAATGAGTTTAAAGCCAGGGCATAAACTCTGCTCTGCCCAGGATTTAGCACCCTCTGTCATCTCTGCCTCTCCACTGAGTGATCACGGGCACACTCTCCAGCTCTGTCCACTGAGAATGGAGGGGAGCAGCCTGCTCCCAAAACCATCCTCCTCAGATGAAGCCACTTTCCTCTCCCTCTCCTCCCATTTACCGAAGGAATTCAGTGTTTTACTCGTGGGGAAAGAACAAAAAGCTGTGACAGTAGCCAAGGAAACTAGTCTGATGGGTTCACCAGTTATCCAAAAAGAGATTAAAAGACTGAAAAGATTAAAAGTGAATGAGAAGGACGTTTTCATCTGTTTCAATCAGTTTAAGTTAGATCAGAAGGTTCTGCAGGTGACGTGCTGTATCAGCTTGGGCAGATGGGTCACTTGGTTTACCCCTCAACAACATGACGCGACATTCACATTTGTACACAGCACTCCGAGACCTCAGAGCCCCCAAAGGGGTGGCAAAGTGCAAGTATTCTAGTATTAGACTGATTTAAAACCCGGCAATGTCAAATGCTGGCAGATGATTTCAAATGCCCCTGGTTGTAATGCTTCTACAGCAGCTGTTGAAATGCATAAATTAAAAACACGGAGCTAAATTTTACCTGCTGAGGCGGGGATAAGTGCTGTCACCGAGAGAACATGGTGTGAGAACATGAATGCTAATAAGTACACCGACTATTAAAGACCAAATGCAGAACAGATACTTGCTTTCCCACTAGGCTGGGAGGTGATTTTGCCAGTTTTAAAGACGTTTTAAATAGCGCCGCTTACAGAAAATCAGAAGTTTGAAGATTGACATAATATTTCCTTTTCTTAAAGGATAAACCTGCACAGAGGTGAAGGAAAAGCCTTCACTGGAAATCTGGGGAGTTGCTCCACGATGATCTCAGCAGAGCCTAAGGCTGTTCCATTCCAGTGAGCAGGCATGTTGGGTCAGATGTCTTACCTGTTTCTGAAATGTTACCTGCCCTTGTGTAACCTCTAATTATAAGTTTCAGCGAGAGTCTTTATAATCTATATTGCAACTGGCTCTGTTTGTGCATTGTAAGATTTGAAAAAGGTTCGGGAACTCTGACACACATGCCTTTTTCTTTTGTATATATTATCATTTCAACTTTCTCTTCTTGGATGCCCCTACCTCAATTCAAGCAGAATCAACACAGGGAGGCCATGGACTTGTTGGGACTGGTCCAGAGGAGGGCCATGAAAATGATCAGAGGGCTGGGGCACCTCTGCTGAGAGGACAGGCTGAGAAAGTTGGGGTTGTTCAGCCTGGAGAAGAGAAGGCTCCAGGGAGAGCTTATAGTGGTCTTCCAGTACCTAAAGCGGGTGTCCTGGATCTGGCAGGAATAGGGTTAATTCTCTCAGGTACTGCATACCTCTTTCCATGGTGGTCCACTTGCTCAGATGACATACAACATCTTCTCTGAAGGGGTACTTTCCCTCACACCTAACAGGAGTCACCTCCAGAGACTGAGGGCTTGTGTCTTTTCCCCAATCACCTTGTCAATGCTCCTTTCCCTAGACAGAGAACCCAGATGCCTGGTTTCCCTGCCCTCCAGTTCCAAGCTACTGGGTCCATCATCCCAGCACCAGAGCAGGCAGGTGACACTGTGCTCACATGGAAGTCGGCTGAAATCTTTTCACATATCCCGCAGCTCACTCAGGGACAGGGATCAAGTGAATACTTCTGGTCCTGCCTCTTCCTCCTGATTCCATGACCCCAGATCAACATCATCCTAAGGGATCCTAAGTGAACTGATTTCTTGGTGTATTTCTTCTTTGGGAGAGAGGCAACTGATAGGGGTGTGGGTTGGTTTTCTGGTTCAGTTGCAGTACCCGCCACCAGGGTTGGAGTAACTGCAGCATCTGTCACAGGACTGGCAGCAGCCAAACTGCCTGTTGGCCTGGTTTCCACCTCTTTCTCCTGAGGATGCTGCACAGTATTGAGCAGTGCTTAGTAGATACTGGCCAGGGCCCAGCACAGCGTGGCAAGTTGTGCCTGTCCAGGATAGCCACAGCAGTTTCCTTTCAAATATTCTATGATTTTTATCAGGGTCTTGTAAATTGTTCAGGGGTGAAGTCTCTCGTTAGACCAGACCATTAGAGGTGAAAAGCTCTCTAGATACCTGCTCATATTCTCCCACATGCCCATGCCACCCATGACTATCCAGGCTCAGGGCAGGTCTCTGGGTGGTAGTCTTAAATAGTTGCATAACCCTAAACAAAAACACATTCAGGAGACCCAGCAATAGAATCGAGCTGGTTTGCACATCCCAAGAGTAGTCAGAATTCTCAAAAAACATCACAAGAGCAAAAAAGGAGGTCAAAGAGCTGGAGAAAGAGCACGCACGCACACACACACACACATAGACTGAGTGTGATTATTAAAAAATTCCCCAAGGTATAGGCAGGACAGCAGTGCCGAATAAATGCCCCAACATAACCATCTGAACAGTGATGCTATCATGTCATTAGTTGATATCACACAGGACAGCAAAACTATAACCCTGATCCCCCTGCCAGAGGTGGTAAATGCCACCACAGGGAGCACACAGAGCATGTATTCACCTAACACAGCCACGAAAACAAATGAAGTCCCCAGCTTGCTCGTCCATGGTGACTTCCTCTCCCTTTCCTTCTGGGGCCAGCTCCTGGTTACCCCCTGGGCATGGCTCCCATGGGATAGAATACCTATGCCCCTGTTACATCCTGGGGAGAATTAACCCTATATCCCTGCTGGACCCAGGGCAGGGGGCTACGGGAAAGACAGGGAGGGACTTTTTATCAGGGCGGGGAGCCACAGGATGAGGGGGGATGGTTTTAAACTAAAAGAGGGAAGGATTTAGATTAGATGCTAGAAAGAAATTCTTTCCTGTGAGGGTGGTGAGTCACTGGAACAGGTTGGCCAGAGAACTGTTGAAGCCCCAACCCTGGAGGTGTTCAAGGCCAGGCTAGATGAGGCTTGGAGCAACCTGGTCTGGTGGGAGGATTTAAAAGATGGGCAGATGTGGCACTTAGAGACATGGTGTCATTGTTTGTTTTTTTTTAATCAGAGTTAGGTTGATCGTTGAACTAGATGATCTCAAAAGTCTGGCAAAGAGTCTGGCAAAACCCTGACCATCAGCTCTTTAAGAGTCTTTAAGACTGAAAGACTTCATCAGGACAAAGGATGCTTCAAAACACCCTTTTATAACTGTATATTTAAGCCTAATTTGAGGCTTCAAGTAGCATTTGCACGTGGCTTGACACTTGCTTCTTACACATGTTCCTGACAGAGAGGGCCTGCCAAAATGTGCTTATTACTGCAAATGAATGGTTCTGCTTGGGGACCAATGGGTCTGACACTGGGGAACTTCATGCACTCCCAGGTACGTGTACCACATTCTAGAGTTCCTACGTGCTCATCCCTTTTTGTCCTTTCCCAATTAACAGCATTAAAACAAAAGCAAACCGTGGCACACCCACCCCGCCAGAAGGCAGTGCACCAGAGGTGGTGACACGATGACAGTAATTAGAAGGGGTTTGGTAATGTTTTGAAGGCCAGCCAAATTCATATGTGCCCCTTCTAGTAACTCCAGTGAAAGCAAAACAAGTTCAAAGCATTCACTTCACTCTCCAGAAAAACAAATACTGCAGACTATTAAGTGAGCAGACTATTAACTGAGAATTACCAAGATATTTACATTTACAAACACAATGTATACATATTTGTGCATGTATGTGTGTGGTGTGTGTGTACACCTATATAGGCATACAGATACATGCATACAGGCATAAATTGCCTTTTCAGACAACAAACAAAAGGCTGAGACAAAAAGGTTGTGACCAAGACGGTGGTTGGCAAACGTACAAAAGGGATAATGAGGAACATTCATTTCCCCAGTCTCCTGTCCTCCAGGCACCTGTGGAAGGTGGAGAATTAATCTAAAGTGTGTGTTACATTCAAACTAAAGGCCTAGAGAAAGGGTGTTGGCTGGAGTAAAAAGAAAGGAGTTGTATAAAAAAGAAAAGGCACTTTGGACTGGAAAAAAGGGGGTGATAATGAGAAACAGAGTCCAATATCGAAGGTGAGGCATAAACTAGAACACGGTTAATTTAATGAATGACATATAAATACAGTGTAGCTTGAAAGCAAAAGGCTATCTTTAAAGGAGAGAGAAAACAGAAGATGTTTTCTAAACACTTCTTTCCAATGCTGAGGTGCTGGCGAACCACCAACCCCACAGTGTGAAGTACCCCATGATTTTCAAAGAGAGCACATCAAGAAAGCGCCTCTGGAGTTAAATTGTGGCAAAGAATAATTCCAAAAAGTAAAACGTGATGATGATCTATGTACATCTGGTGAAACAATAGGAGTTCTCATTCATACGTGCACAGGAAAACCCATACAGACAAGAAGAAAAAAAAAAAAAAAAAAGAAGAAAAAATATCACAACAGAGATTTGGGAGCTCAGTTTGGATCTGACCTTTCTGAATGTTTGGTGCAAAAGGCAAAATAGCATAAAACAAAACCGAGCAGAAAGACCATTCCCAGGAAGACCAGCACCCCAGCAATTAAGAGTTTGTGGTAGCTCAGTTTGTGGTAGACAATTTTAAATTCCCAGTCTGCAGGATGGGTCCCGACACGCTAGCAGGGCAGACTCCCACCTCGCGGCGATGGGCTTCCCACTCCCATTCCTGTCCCCAAATCCAAACGATATTTCATCACATTTTATCCCTTTCAATGAAAAATGACTTGTCTTTAACAAACTAACAAGCGTCAAAACCAACACAACACTAACCAGAAAGTTTCTAACAAGCTGTGTTTCTTATGATGAAATAACCACCATGACAAAGGTGAGGGAGATGTTAAGAGACTCAGAAAACAGCTAATAGTCCAACTTTTATTAACTCTAGTTAATTGCACACCTTCCCTTTGAAAATCTCAAAATCTCACCTTTGGGCCATACTGCTTTTACTTTTCTTTTACTTCCTCACTGTTTTTCTCGCTTGTCTAGACGTTTTTATGTCTCCAATTGTTTTAAATTGCCCTTTTCAACTTTCATTATCATTCTCACTTCTCCTTCCCTTCTTTACTCTTCTCACCATCCTCGCCAATTTTTATTTTCATGTTGAGTGTTCTTTAATTGTTTACTATATTTTCTTCCTTCCCTCAACTCTTCATTTCTCCCCTGTTTATTTCCTTCACTAACTTCAATTTAGAGAGCTGGGACAGGTCACCTATCCCACCCTGTCTCTTAAGGAGATAAAGCAGTTTTACTGATGAATTAGTGCTTTATTCCTTGTAATTTTGAGGAGAAAAAAAAGCAATTGTGTGAGTAAATGGAAATATAGAAAGTATAAGATCCATCTAATGTACACAATCAGTCTATGTCTGATTACAAGGTTAAATATTTCTTTTCTGTCTTGCTTCACATCTCTTTTTAAGTGGTTACCTTTTATTTTCAGATTAAAGAAATGCTGGTTATATTTTTAAGGTCAGTCCATAAACGAGAAGACATTAGAAATATTTTGCTTCCTTTTTGTGGCAGCTTTTTTTCCCCTTTAAATATCAAAGAGGAAATCAAACTAGGTTATTATATTGATGCAATTCAGAATAATCAGCATTTTCCGATTCGGGCAGCCATATCTGCACTGAGACAGTTGGTACTTGGTCTGAAGGTATCTGAAGGTCTTCTGTATACAGCAAAAGTGGAAGCTCTGAGTACAGCGTATTTCAAAGTTGGCCACAGTCAATATAGGACACACCTGCACCACTTGCTATGGAAGCTGAGCTGGCTGTGCCCACCCTCGACAGGGAAGCACTGAGGGCAGCAGTACATCAATGCAGGAAGCATCACACTCAATGAACCTACTAATTCCTTTAGTTTCCCTGTGGATTTGAGATTTCTGCATCAACCCTCTTAGCAAGGTCTCTGCATGTTCTTCTGATATTTGAAAATCTCTCCCTGCCTTTTTCCAAAGGCTTGGGCAGGAACTGTCTAATTTGTTCCAGTTTGGTGCCTGACCAAAACAGAGTGGCCAGCCTCATGCCCTACACTGGGCCAATAGGTTTCTGAGTAGTACTTGGGGTGAGGAAATAAGAGTGGGGTTCCTGCAGAAGCCAAGTAGTATCCTTCTCAATATGGAAAGTAAAAAGAGAGAGATTTCTTGTCCTGGAGTTCCACATTGATACTAAAAATGCAAAAGGACAGAGGAAAAAGAGCAGCTCAGCTGCTACTTACCGTCATATAATAAGGCTATCTAAAGGCCAGCAGAAGGTACTTTAGGTTTCCAAATACTTTAGATCCCTCTGTTCTGCCACAAATGCAGCTAAACCCAGCAGATTTCCCTTTTTGCTTCCTGGGAGCTCTGCAGTGCCACAGCTTCACAGAAGATGCACTTCATCCTTTCACAATAAAAAACCACAAGGGGCTTTATTATATTACTTATGACTTGCTGGTCTATCCTTGCCCCTTGGTTTTTACTTTAGTGTTGAAGACACTATTTCTTATAGTGGAGCAACTGAAAATCCCAGAATAAAAGCTGTTAAATCAGATACTAACAGTTTTCTGATGTCTTGCATAAAGTAAAAAACAACCATCACAGACTGAGTAGAGTAAGGAAAAGACAGCCACTAGTCAACCCCTTTTCCCTGGGGAATCTGAGACCTTTCTTCAAGGAAATTATTTGTATTCTTGATAATACCTACTGTATAAAGTAGGTCCTTTCTATATATTTTTGATAGCTGCATAACTGCTCTATTTTCTACTGTATTACTCCATTTCCTCCTCTTATATATCTTTACTAGCTTACACACGCAAATTTGTATATTGAAGTTGTCTCTTATTTTGCCATCATACTGGAAGACTTAGGGCAAAAAACATATTTTCAGTGGCTACATGTCAGAAAATGCAATAAATTATGATGAAGCTGTTATTTTATCCAAAGGCAAGAATTAGTCTTCCACAGAGCGAAAGAAATTTGCAGAACAACATCCTGAACAGTAGCTTATAAAAGGTGTGTGCAGAAGAATCTTCCTCCCAACAAATGACAGACCACAGCTAATACTTGGAATATCTTTAAACGACAACACCAAGAGCAAATACCTTACTCAAACAAAGAATTTCCTACATGGTGCAGTCTTGACATTTTAAAACAAGAACATTCCAGAATTCAGACTTCCACCGGCTTCATTTCTCACTTGCAATTGTTGCTCCAGCAATCTGCTTTGGAATTAATAATCATGCAGCACAATGCAGCTTTAGGTAGTTTTTTCTTTCCCTTGTTGTTTTGTTACATGCTCTTGCTCTGCAGGAGAAATGCGGGATCAGTAAAGCTCACCCATTGATTTCTCTGATGACAGATTACTAACAATGATAGTTTTTTAATGAAGTGTCAGCAAACGTAGGAAACTATGGCTGTGAGGTAGCAACTGCCAAAAGAAGCTGCTCTGAATGTCACAGAGAAAAGATGCACCGTAGTTTCACTTTTGTCACTGACAGCCAATTCTGAGGGTCTACATTTCACATAAGGAAATTCTTCCTATCCCTGTACGAGGTTAGATGATAATTCAGAGAATGGCTTCGTTTGTTTTCAATTGATAGTAGCATAATTTTAAGCATGTGAGCAGAAACTCCTTTTCTTTCAATTAACAATAGAGATTCACAAGGGAATTTGGTATTGATTACAAAGAGACTAAAGCGTGGACTGCTACTGGAAATGATCTTTTGTAAATAGGCTAATTTGTGTGTTTAATATGCCAAAATGCCACAAAGGGTTTGGTTCTGGTTTTTTTTTTGGTTTATCATAAATAAACCAGTAGAGTGGCTGGAGACACATTGCAGCATCTTTTTATTCTCTAGAATCAAAAAAAAAGTAACATGACAGATGCAACACATGCTGGTCAACAATGAAGATTTCCCTCAGCCATGAAAAACTGCACCAGCTGTCTCTTTACTCCAATTTTACACATAGTTTGCATGCTATCCCAAAACTACCAGGCAACAGTCCAACATATGCCACACTGGAACGGGTTTACCCATCAGGTTATTTGGCTCACGCCGTTTGCACCAAGGCAACAGACGCATTTCTCCACTATAACTCGAAAAGCAGTTCCCAGAGGGCACTGTATCCTGAGGAATCATGTTATTGTACCTCTAAAAGTCTCCACGCCACACACAGAGAAGTGGAAGAGGTGGAGGATGATGTGTAACACTGTTTTCACTTGCCTTCCACTCCCTACTGTCAAGGCATTGGCACTCTGTGATGTGACCCCTGGAGCATGGAGATTATTGTCTTCTTTTAGATATCACAGAATGGGTTGGGTTGGAAGGGACCTTAAATCAACTTTCAACCCCCCTGCCATGGGCATAGACACTTTGCACTAAACGAGGTTGCTCAAAGCTTCATCCTTCCTGGCCCCGAACACCTCCAGGGAAGGGGCATCCACAGCTTCTCTGGGCAATATGCTCCAGAGCTTGTCTATAGCAAGAATGTAAATATACTGCCAACTAATAGTTAATTTGCAGCCCAAATACAATCATATCAGATTTCTAAAAACTGCCTTCTATAACTAATGCAATTTATCTCTGCTTAGAATGGAAAGTGTCCCTTGTGCACAGCAGATGACAGTAATTTTATCTATTCATGTGAAGGGTGTAGGTGGTACCACTCGTGCTGAGATCTTAAATACAGCAGGTTCAGGCAGGGTCTAACATAACCTTCCAGTGCATTTTTGAGCCATTTGCTATGCTTTTCGAGAACTAACCATCTTTGATACAAGAAGCTGATCCACAGCACGTTGTACATCTGTACTGAGAGTTTTCTCCACTGACTGTGCCATAGCAAGGACATTGGAAGTCACAATCATTGTTTGATTATTGCCACAGCACTCCGAGAAATTTAGTCACGTCGAGGCAGTTAAAACTAGTGCAGCTAAATGGCCTGTAGTGCTTTAGAAAACTCCATCAGTACCAAATTAGCCCTTGCCCTCTCGGGGCACATGTAATCTTTTCAAAGCCCTGTTGTCTCAGGCAGTTCAGCCGTTCTCCTGTGAAAGGGCCTACTTCTCACTGCAGCCGCTAAGCGTTGAATTTAAAGAGTAAATACAGTTTTCAGAGGCTTTAATTAAAAAGATTCCTGAAGTGTGAGGATGCACTTGAAACCGAACAAACAAGATTTTAATCTCCTCACCTACAGTAATCACTTCACAGCACGGGTGCTAATGAAGGCTGCAAGGATAGGAGATACACTGATGAACCAACACAAACCAAGGGAAGAAAAAGAATACAATATTTTCTCCTAAACAAGGTTTGCCTAAAGATGACCATGAGCACGTGACCTAAAGTTTCTGTAGCCGTTTTGATATGCCCCAAAGACGTTCATTGAATCGATACCCTACTCAATAGCACTCTTGTCAACTTCTTGTATTGAGATTGGTGTCACTTCATGCTGCTACAAAGGGCTTGGCCAAAGAAAAGCCCTGAGGCTCCAAACACTGCAGTGGACCTGTCTGCGTACACAAATCTCATTAGCAAAATAAACCATGCAAGTCTCTCAAAGAACTGGGTCTTTTTCTGTTTAGTTTAGCTGGATTCTTATCCAAACCATTTGGTTTGCAAAAATGCAATTTCTAACATGTGCCTTATCAGTTCATTCCAAGCCAATACAATAAAACTGTCTTAAAATAAAACATACAACCCAAAGTTTTCCATTTCATTCTATAAGAATGCATTTTCTGCAGTGCAACATGGAGAAGAAACTTGTGAGAAAAACAAAGATGCACATGCATCATCTTGGCAGCCAGTGGCTGTTGTGAAACTTTTGGATTTAAATTTCTCCTCTATATATCCACATACCTAGTGGGAATGGGGAAGTTGCCATTTTCTGCCTCAAAGAGGCTATGTTTTAGACCACTCTTTCAGATCACCACCTGGACATCATCCACCTGGAGATCATCCAGGCAGCATTGCTGTGCTCTTCCAGTTCTAGTTCATTATATGTTCTTTAGAAGAAAATTTACCAAAGTGTATTACTGTTTACAGAATTGCATTTCCNAAAACAAACAAACAAACAAACAAAACCCACCCCAAAACCAAAAAAGAAACCCAACAAGATCTAACAGTATTTACTTAACTTCATTATTGCCTACATTCAACTCTACATTTATTGATTTTTGTATATAATGAGCTAAGAATTACCAGTCATTCCACATAGCAAACGCACAGCACCCTGCACGTACTATGAAATTATATATACAAAGACAAGCAGAAATGGAAGAACCCTTTTCAGAGATCATCCAGGCAGCATAGCTGTGCTCTTCCAGTTCTAGTTCATTATATGTTCTTTAGAAGAAAATTTACCAAAGTGTATTACTGTTTACAGAATTGCATTTCCAAATGAAAGCCTTCATTCTCACCAATGATGGTCATACTCTACGATTACATATTAATGGTTATATACTAAATATTTAATCTTTATTATATATTAAATATTTATTAAATGGCTGGCAAGTTACGTCAGTACTAACACTATTTCAATGGATAATAGATTTCAGTAACACATTTTATTGCAAGTAAGTGGGAATTACATTAGTATTTCATGTTCCTTTCCATTTTCAGGTCTGTGAGTCCTTCCATACCACCAGACGATGCTGTAGGCAACTGACTTACATCTTTACATCTGCCTTTACTGAGATAATGCTCTCCCAATGCCGGGTGCTTTATGTTCCTTTGAATACTATTTGTACAGGAAGAATCAGAACTGTAACAAAAACTCAAGAAGTTTGGAACACCAAGTTCCTTTATCAACATCGTTAGCCTGCAATGGAAACTTAAGCTGATAAAGCATTTTTGTCAAAATTGCCAAATGCACTCACTGGAACTGGAAGTTTTCTCAGGAGACCAACCTTTCTCAGAAGAAATTACACTGCTAGCACTTTTCAGAGAGTCTCTCTCTCCCTTTAACCTAGTTTTTCGTGAAGATATTTAAAAGCTGCCAACCTTATCCTGGGTGGCGGAACAGGAAAAATGCAACCACAAAGTACTTTGTAGAACCCACTTCCTGCCCAGCTTCTCTGATGTGTTTTCAATAGAGAAAATAAAAATACGGTAAACTTAAAAAGAGCCATTATTGCACAGATCCCATTCACAGCAGGAGACAGAGTAGGGTGCAGACCCATCTGCATTTGTGACTCAAATCAGGACTGCGCGATAGAAGCGGATCTCCCAATCGTGCCCATTTCCTGCATTTTTTCTTTTGCATTGCAAAACCATCTCACAACTTGGATTTCTTTCTGAGAAAATAAGCTCTCCAGGGGGGCACCCAACATGCTCCATCCTCTATTAGATGTTCAGCCTAAGGGACCAGACTAGAGCAGTATTAAAAACGCATGCACGGTGTGCATGCTCCTCACAGCTCCTCACAACCAACTGGCTCGCTGTACAGATTCACAGGCGCTGTACCAAGCCAACTGCTAACATCAGAGTAGATCAGACAAAACTTAAACAGTCGGATTTTTTTCCTCCCAAAACCAGCCTATGATAGAAATGCTGGCAACTGTACAGCCCCTAAGTACCTTTAAGGAATCAGCTCTGGGAGACTTAATCTAAAGAATGGTGCTGTTATGCAAAGTCAAAAAGCCCTATATGCTTAAGTAGCAGCACTAACACACTGATCAAATCCTCATGGTCAAAGTCAGTTTAGCTTCTATTAAATTTGAACCCAGAGACTTGATACACATGCAGAAACCTAGCAATGTGTCCCTAAAATTTCTTCTGGGGAACAAACTACCCTCATTTATGCAGAGCTTTAAGTTGCTTTTCTGCTCCTACTCAATTAAATCGTAGTAATCAGAATGAAGAAAAAACTGCTAGTACACAGAGTGTGCTTCTTCCCTCTTCTTGACACATTATTCTGATGGAAAATATCCTCCTAGCATGGGGTGCATCTGTTAACAGAAAAACCACTGCAGCTGCTCCTTTTTAAAATAGTAACACTTTCCTGTATCATATTTGTGATTCAATAAATAACATTCTAATCTTGCAATTTATCACATCCGATCTCTCTCACACACACATTTGTACGGTTTTATAAATACACGTATTTACATAGATGTTTATTCGATATAATCTTATGCAGCAGAGCTAGAAATCACCGTGTCTTCCAGGAAATTCAAACCCTAAAGAAATCCAAGCAATTTTTACAAGGACCTTCACAAAGAGATATAGGAAGTTCTTCTGAGGCTCCATGCTGGATAGACAGCAGCCAACCTGGTACAGAAGTTGTTGGCACGGCTCTGTAAGCAAACCAGAAACCCCTAGGACAGGGATAACCTCTCAGAGCCAGGGCTTAACACTTCAGGGTGTAACGTTTGTGCATTGACACAGGCAGAGAGCTTCCAGGCCTGGGACAGTCCATTCCTGCTGTCCAGGTCTGGCCTTCTTCATATATGATTTACTTTAGCAATGATCTACAAAAGTATCAAAAGCAACACAATTGTGTTCTGTCCATCATATGTTCTAAGTATAAATACAGGAGAACCTCAGTGCACTGAACAGCTGAAATACAAGATTGCAACCAGAAAGTGTTACAAACCTTGTCCAAGAGCTAAAGATGTACCTTTTTATAACCAGACTCATAAAACAGTTTGGTTTGGAAGGGACCTTTAATGACCATCTAGACCAACCCCACTGAAATGAGCAGGAATGTCTTCAGTTAGATCAGGTTACTCAAAGCCCCATCCAACCTGACCTTGAAGGTCTCCAGGGAGACCATCTACAGGCTCTCTGGACAACTGTTCCAGTTACCTAATTATATGCAATAAAAATCAAGCAGAGCTAACCAAAATATTTCCTGAGACTCACAGCCACATTCCTGAAAATTATTATTTTTTTTTTAAGTATCAGAACTAAATTTTAAATAAATTAAATCCTCTTCTGGTGAAGACTCCATAACTTGAATCTTCCACTTACATACAGACAATTCATAACGTGCATTTCCCTCTCTACTTTGCCAATGTATTTATAAGGTCAGGCAGTCTCTGCTAAGTAACCACCAGGTTAAGAAGTGCCTTTCATGATGTACAAAATGAGCTATCATGTGTTTTTTTCCCTTACATTTGGCCATGATAAGCTCCATTTCTAATGGAGAAAGGCACTCAATTATGTTCAGATCTGTCCTTCATCAGCAGTGTGACAAAGAATTATTTAAAAAAAAACCCTTTCATATTTCTATGAAGAGTAAAGTCTCCAGAGGCTAGCATAGGAACAAAGGCCATGGTGTTCCATGCTCAAAGAAAAAAGCTAATTATGCTTAATTAGTTTGACGAGTAATGCTTACCTAAATTAACGGTGCTGACTAAAGTTCAGATCACTCAATCTGTCCCAATTTGTGCGGCAATTACGTGTTCTGTGGACAGACAGCACCAGGTCTTCACCTTTATAAATCAGAGCGGTGGTACAATGGTTCCCTAGATTATTGCCTGCTGAATAGTTTCTTGGTATAACACGTAGATGCAGGTAATAAAAACTGTTGAATAGCCACAATTTCGGGAGCACTAAGGCAAAAAAGGGAAGATGAGCCAGATTTGCTATGTCTGGCATCTTGTTGTATTGAGAATGAACAAAGCAGCATTTCAGAACCCCTCTAAGGTACCCAAAGACCTTGAGGGATGCTGGCAGTTTTGAGAAGACTTCAGGTGCCTTAGATATACACCTCCAAGATGTAAGCTGTGGCCTTAGAAAGTCCCATCTCAAGTGATTTCTTACATTAGTATTTTGCCACTTTCAGATTATTTTTTTTTGAAGTAAATCAATAAAAATGCCCTCTCATCTGCTTCCTTTTCAGTCCTGAAATTATTCCAATAGACTTTCTGCTACATTTTCACAAGATAAAGAACCTTACTGGTGTCACAGATATTTGCAAGATTGTTTTCAAGGTTTTTCTCACCTATACAGAAAGGAAAAGCTGTTCAAAGCCTACAGCTCATTAAAATAAATATTTTTACTACTTCTGAGGAAGAAAAGGAGATGTAATGTTAGAAAATAATTTTATTTAACTTATAAGTGGCTCTACTGAAGCTCTCTCTTTGTTGGCAAAACCCAGGGTGGTGTAAATGCCGTATCCCATGGCAGGCAGAGTTATGCTTCCCTGCACTTTCACTCAGCATTATGGTTTCAATAAACCGTTGCTATTGCAGGTTATGTCATGGGCTGAAATAATCAGCAAATTAGCTTTAGAAAATAGATGTTATTTCATCAGCCCCCTTGCAAAGTACAAGGCTTCTACTGGGGAGTCTACCTATTCAAATCAGCAGGATAGCACGTAGCCCAGCAATGGTCTTGTTTGGCAGGGCTATGACTGGCAGAACTTCACATGTTCAAAACCAAGAACAGTTTGCAGAGCTAAACAGAATTTTTTTGGAAGGCAGACAGTTTTTGGATAAGCCTTTTCTTTTATTTTTATCTTCCTGCCAACACAGAATACCAGAGACTTCAATGGGTTGCCAGCTCCTGGGAGAACTGTAGCCAGTTTTCAACACAAAACTTTGGTTAGTTCATCTAAGCTGCAGATAGGGAGCCAAACATTTGGTTGCTCACCCGAACAATAATGTATCGTATTCTTTTGAGAATTCCTTCAAATTATTTCACTAACAGAAAACAGAAAATTATAAAGATATTTAATCTCCTCCTGTCAAGTTTGTATGCTTGGCTTTCATCCAAATGTAGCATCTCAAAGTACTTCACAAACAACAGTTAATAATGATATACTTGCTTTGTTTCTACACTGTTTTCGTTAAAATTATGAAGTCAAGGGTTAGCTGATGTGCTTGCATATGACATTAGTGATGAAGCAAATGCAGGGAACAGAACCCTGCCTGGCCTGAGAGAGACCCTGCACCTAACACTGGTTCTTGGAAGCAGAAGCTGAGAAAGATCTGCAGTTTTTTTCTGTAAAGATATTTATTGAGACATTAATGAAAATAAATCTATTAGTTACGATCAGTTTCTCAAAGATGACATTGGGACATATGGGAAAAATCGCAGGGATATAAACCATCTCCTTTAATCATCAGCTACAGAGAGTAAGGCATTTTAAAAGATAAGGAAGCAAGACATCCCCATTAGCATCAACATGATGTCTTTTGCATACTCTGAAACATTTGTATTCATATATTTTCTTTTTGGTTTTGTTTTGTTGGGGGTTTTTCCCTTAAACATAGGTCCTTTTCAGGATGCAGGCACTGTCCTCGCTTCTCCACTTGTTAAAGGATATAGGCTTGAATAGACTGCAAGATCACTACTGCTGTAATTCACTCAGACTGTGATCTCAAGACGTCTCTTTGTTCACTTTTCTCTCAAAGTTTTTAATATTATCAAAACCCTTCAGCCAAATTTCAGTTATTAACCTCTCTATCTCCTATTGCACGCAGCCACGTACTGTAACGAATGCATTCCCTATATGCTTATCTTACATGAACAGCTACACATGCCATGGCTTAACAAGTCTTTGGATACCACCAAACAAAGGTCGTGTCTTCACTGCGGTCCCGACTGTGACTCCAGCAACCAGAGAGAGAATTTAGTTTGACTGGAACCAGCACCAGATCCACAAACTCCCCCTCAGTGCTACCTGCATTCAGAGCCGTTTGCTGCCCCTCTTAAAAAGACAGGAAAATCCACAGGACAAAAAAAAAAATCAACAAACAAACAAAAAACACATGCACCAAAAAAAAAAAAAAAAAAACAACAAACAAACCCAATCACCAAACAACTGGGTATTTTGCTGCACTTTTGCTGAGTTAAAGCAGATCAAAGAAAAATCTGGAAATCTTTAGGAAGGCAAATTTGTGGGACCAATAGAGCCACGAATCAGGGAGAGGAAAAGGAGCATCACTTAATGGGAAATGTCTGAAAAACATTGACTAAAATGTCCAAGTAAAATATTCTCCATTACAGTTTTCATGAAGACAGTGGAGGTGTATGGGTTCTGCAGTATAATTTCAAGGGATTCCTAAACAGGATGAAAATGTAGAGTGATGACTAAACTCATTATAATAATTTATAAGGAGAACACTATTTATTTACTTAATTTTAAGGTTCAACTTTAATTTTTCTTCAGTAGATCTAGTGTTGTCATCATCTGTGAAACACCTGTGGAGGTGTTTCTGGACACAGAGTGAAGCATTTGTTTGTAGGATGGCTTGGATGCAGCCCTACGGGAGAATTATTTCTCTGTCTTCTTTTTTTGACATCACCTTGCTACAACCTGAACTATTCAGGCTGAGAAATGGGCCTTTGCCACTTCTACTCACTTTGGAAGGCTTTGGGATGGATCTTGTGGAATCCAGACCTATCGACCAACTCAAACGTGACCAGCACCACGAGGACACAATGAAAAAAGACCCTTCTCCATTAAGTTGTATCACAAACATAGGGTACTTTTATAAAAAGAAAACATTGAACCTTGCAAATTTTTAATCCAGCCTGGTGAAATCAGAAATTAATGGTCACGTGCTACAGACTGAGGTACTGTTAGCCTTCTCAATTTAGCAGAACTCAAACCATTCTGTTTATCACATACAAGAGATTTGATCAAGAATATTAATGAAAAATTAATTTTGAGTTGGCAAAAGGTAAGACACTTAAGAACTAGAGAAGCACAAATTGCTTGTTCTTCTCTGCTGACTTATACCAATTCCATAATCGTGCAGACTTCAACTATCGACTTCACGCTTTGAGATAAACACATTTCCAATCATGAGTAGCACTTTCATCTGTTTTTCAGTAGTTTTAATGAAATTTTATGTCTTAGTCACACATCATAAACCTGTAAAATGATAGCACCAAAATTTCCACTAGTACCACAAAGTTACAATTTTTGTTAATTTCATGAAAGAAAAACTAAGGGTTTGTGTTTTTTTTTTTTTTCTATTTGAGTGATCTTTTAATTTATAGTTTTCCTTCTACTACAAATTAGCTTTCTCTGAACACAGAAAGACAAAATCAGGTTTCTATAATTGTTTCAGCTGAAGAAACAAATTCTAGATCTTTGACGCAATATTATTTATTTATGAAATGTACCAAAAAATCTGCATCCCAAATTGTGGAAAATGTACTGATAATCTGTTCCTACATCTTTAAGCCAGCTTCCAGGCTCTTGCTCTCTGTTACTGTAGCACCTTTTATAGCATTTCTTTGCTAGCTTCATTCAACTTCTTGCAATTTCCTTTTTTGCAGTTTCCAGCTCCAGCCTAGTCCTGGCCCTACCCCTGTTCTTCATCATCGTAAGCCCCAGATCCTTCTGCAATACCTGTTTAGCTTCTTTTCAAGACTCGCAGCCTGCTCAGTCTGATGGTGACAGCATCTACTTTTCCATCGAATTGATTCTATTTAAGAAAGGGGGATATTTGTGTTTTTAGCTGAACTACTCACACGGCAGCTCAGGATACTCCTCTTATAGCAGCTCCTCTTTCCACCTAAGCGAGGGCTCAGGTTCCTTCAATATTTTTGCTGATACACCTGTTAGCTCTCATGGAGTCCTTAAATTGAGGCAAATACCTGCCACAGGCCTCCTCTAGAGTACCACCTCACCTACTGATGCTATGAAAACAGCAGAAAACACTGAAATAGCTCTGGCCAGTTTGATCCTTCTAGAAAATGGCGATGTATAACCTCAGTATGCTGGTACTGCTTGCCGAGTGCTCCAAGCATCTGAAATCCTTTCCTTTTGACACTTCATCTATGAGTAAGTGAGCGTGTAATGATTCCTTAAAGTTCTTGAGACAAGATGACCTCAGAGGTCAGTCTTACTTAGACATACAAGCCCCTTGTTTGCTCAACTTCAGTTGTCCATTGACTGAGTTCTTTGACCTTCCCTAGGCCCCCAAAGGCAGCAGTTCTGCAGTGGAAAACCTCTCTTTCCTCCTGAAGCTGAGACAGCCCCATCTAGCCTTGATACGGTGGTGTTAGTTCAACACAGAGCCAACGAAACAACTCAGCTTGTACGGCTGCATCCTCGAGCAAGGAGAGGTGGGATGAAGCACTGTGTAGACAGCCACATTAAAATCTAAGCCTTCCTACCTTCCTCATTACATGATGATGGGGCTCAACCTAAACATATTTCTCATATTTATGTCAATACTACAAAGGTTATTTTCCTGTAGTTATCCAAGACTGATGCTTCCAACTCAGAAACCATCTCTTAAAGTAGCTGTTTTCAGTGTTTCTGTCTATAGTCTTACATCACTGATTTTGTTTTTTCAGCTTTTTTCTCCCTTCCTCCCCACGCCCCACTGGGAAAGCTGTGAGCTTTTCCAAGTTCAGTTTGTCTAACTCAGATTCCTTTGTATTTCTTCAGAACTACTCTGCATATGTCCAAAATTGAAGATTACTGGAGTACAGATTATGTTTTCTGATGGCAGATGTCCCAGACCGAAGGTGATGGTGGTCATCACATGAAAAAGATTAACTTTTTGGATCACATGGAAAGGAACCACTTTTGTCATGCTCCCTGCTGAGTTACTCTTCCTTCCTCTTCAGGTCTATAGCAGACCCTGGACATGTAGTTCTCTTGTTATCATCCTCAGAGTCACCAGAAGAATGAGAGCATACTGGTTCTCATCCCTTTGATCTTGATCTGCCAAGACAGTAAACTCATTTCCTAGAATCCATCCAAATATATCCATCCTCCCATTGTAGGTGTCCAAAGGCCTCACAAGTTTTCTGTGCTCCAAAGACACTCGGAAAACCTGCTGAAATGCCCTGGATTCAACACTGATCTGCCTGCAATGGACCTAGGACCCTACACATGGGGAAGGCACATCCAGTGGTAACTTTGCTACTGATCCAGCCTCTGATTCCTTACAGGACTAACTTTAGACCCTTTAGGGAAAAGGCCCACAGAAAGATTAAAGTCTCCAAGACATTTGCATTTTTAAAATCATCACACCCTCAAGACCACCTTTTTCATTTTATCTGGTATAACCATTTGGTATACTGTTTGGAGCTAATTATTAGTATAATCCCCATAAGAAAGTAGAAAGATCAAAGGCAAGGAAAAAAAAAGGGTTCAAATGGACAGACAACAGTTCAATATCTGAATACAGCACTCAAAGCATTATTTAATTGTCAAAATTACATTCAAAATTATACATAATTTTCCTGTGAGTAGTCTTAACATGTTCATATTCAAATGAAAATCAATATATACCTCAAGAATAAAGAGTGAAACTGACTACAGAGAAATAGGAATGTTAAATATTGAGACTTTTGACTGCGCTTTTTAATTTGGGCACCAGCTCCCAAACAGACAAGATGATATGAAAAGCTTAGCTTTTGTCTTTGAGAGCTACACACTTAATTACTTGACTGTAAAAAAATAATGACAAAGGATCTGAGCTATTAAAGGCTCAGAGACTTGAAAGCAAATAGGAACTCTGAAACTCAGAGTAGCATCCAAAAAAAAAAAAAAGAAAGAAAGAAACAAGACACCTTCATCCTTTGGCAACTCTCTCAAGATTTTTTAATATGTATTATCAATGATAACAAAGCTGACCGTGTGGCTTCTCCTTTTCCCTAAAAAAAAAATACCTAAAAAACTGCACTTAAGGCTATGGTTATCTCAGTTCAGAAGATGATGCAAAATCCAAAAGCGTTATAGCACAGAGAATAACCTGGAAGAAAAAACTCTCAGTTGATTGCAAGTCTTGTTAGCTATGTTGCTTATCCTAAGAACTTAAAAAATTACTTTTTTAGGAGTGATAAAATCAGCGAGTACAAAACACGGTGAGGGGATAACGTGGTGTGATCAGTGAAAGCAATTAGTCTCTGCAGAATCTGCCACTCACCACAACACATGACAACAAGCTGCATCTGCACGGAGCCCAGCAGAGCTCTCAGAGATTTACACGGGTCTATTCTGGCTCCAGAAAAGTATGAACATACACTTAGGAGGGAAAAAAAAAAGAAACCAAACCTGAAAGGATGTCACACTGAAAGATGACAGTGGACCACTCTGTGATTTACTGTCTCCTGACATGACAGTTTCTTTCATGTGCAGTTCTGTGCCTTTAGAAACATCCCTATTATCCGATTTTGCCATGTTTTAGCATTTGACATTTAAGGTTCAGACAGTTGTGCTACTGAAGGACTGCCTGTAATAATGTTCATACTGCATTGATCAGCACAAGCCGTGTCGCTGGCTGAGCCAATAGCTCTAAAAGGGCTGTTGGTCCAACTTCTCCCAGGGAAATCTAATAAACAGCAACACTAACCCCTTTGCAATATTTAGTGGCATTACAACTCTCTGTAACTATGTATACTCTCTATTACTCTTTTCCTTCCAGTCCTATTGAATCAAGTTGTTTGGAATTAGGTAAATCATCCCAGGTTGGTTATTCAGACAGAATGCAATTTACTTCTGCCCTGTCCACATTATATGTTACCTCCACAACCGGATTTACTGGAGTTTCTATATGGAAAGCCTCATTCTTAGCCTCAGCTACCTGTTAGGAACAATGTCACTGCACATACTTCCCTATGACCAGATGAATTGACACTGCTTTTTTGCCCGTCCCCCACCCAAAAGCATCTAATTGTCAGACTTGCAGGGTTTACACACCCCGCCTACTTGTCTGAATTAGACTCATGATTAGAGCATATATTAGAGCACTTCTCTGAATGCATATGAGCATTTCATCTACAACTTTTTAATCACCTGCACTGAGGCATCCTTACTTTCAAATTTTGCTTGGACCCCATAAAGGCAACCTTCAAAACATAACAGATTATAATGGTGCCTCAAGATACAGATCGCAAGCGATAGCGCCGTCTTCTACACCCAACATCTGAGTACGCTGGGAGACAGCAGAAAAAGAGCTCAAGCAGATTAATTGCAGCAGATAAGAAGCAGCTACTAGACTAAGCTGAACTGCTGAGGCTCTATAAACATCATCCAAAAAAGGGCTGACCTGGTAAAAAAAAGACCTTATTCTCCTCTTGTACGGCTGACTACACTGGAGTTACCCTGATTTACAGAGCAGTTACACAAGTCTAAAACTGATGCCAGTTAGATGAGAATCTGGCCAAATGCCTGCAAATGCAGTAGTAGCTTCAGATGCTGGCTGAAATTGAAACGACAGATGTACTATCACATGGCGATCAAGAAATTTGTTCTGCTTTCTTTCCCAAATTGCTACTGACCCCAGCCATATCCTTATGTCAATAAAGAGGTGTGAAAACAGGAACCTGGGGAAGGAGTAGACTATTAAACAGCTTAGAAATGTCTTTTTAAATTGGGTTTGTTCCAGCAAGACTTAAATATCTAGTAGCCTTGTTTCACTACTATTTTTACATTGCTAAAAGCAGTTACCCAAAATCCCGGGCTCTTCCCCCTGGCAATTTCCTCTGTCTTTTATTTTAATCATATAAAAACCAAACAGAATTCTTTTCAGACACAAAAGAAAGCTGAATGCACTGTAAATAACTGACCCCTTTCAGGCTTTCTCTTCCACTGTGGTTAATTCCATCTTCCGGGATAAATGGAGAAAAGATTGACTAATCAGTGAAGCTTTTTAAGTTACAATGAGCTTTTATGACAGTTACCGTGTCTTGGTGCTCCTCTAATGGAAGGGATTCAGGGCAGCACTCAAAGTACCTCGCTTCTTTCCCAGCTGGTCTAACTCATTGGCCCCCGTGGCAAGAGGAGCTGCAGCAAAGCAAGACACAAAAAGCAGCCCTTTGTTGGTAAGAGTAAATGCACAAGGGTGTGAAAGGAAGGGTTTATAAACCTTGAGACCAGGACTGCAGCAGAACCATTTTGCCCGTGATACTGTTGTAGAAGTCCAAGAATATCTCACTGTAAACGCAGCTAATATCAGAAACCTGTAGCCTGGCTCAGGTTGCTCTGCGTGGTGGCTAGTCCTGCCTTTTCAAGGCTTCTTCCCTGGGCAAGAAACCACAGCCATGAAAACAACAGGTTTGACAAAATACTTTTCCCTGTTCCAAGCTCTTTCATCTGAAGAAACCATATTTCTCAGAGATTTTGTCCTTATATATTCCTGACTACCCTTCCCCTAGCCAGAAATCTTTGTTTTCTATGGCAAAGACAGGTCTTGGATGGTCCAAGGTCATTGTTGGGCTGCAAACAAGCTAGAGGAATTGAAAATTTGTATGACATAGACAAGGCATCTTGGAGTAGAGGCATGAACACGTCTCGACTGAAATACATAAAACCAAACAAGTGAGGTTGGCTACACCTTTGCACGCTCCATGAAGAGCCATAACCAGTGCTCCACACCGAGCTTCTACTGCTGCTTGAAGAGCAGCTACAGGTGACAAGAAAGTCAAACTCTGGTGGGTAGTGTTCCTGGATGGGTGATTTGTTCAGTACTGGCCTGTAGGAGCTGTGGGCTAGAGCAGCTGTAGGTGACATCTTGCTCTCCAGAGCTGTGGCTTAAGTAGACAAAAAGTTTCCTAAGGCAAACAGGCAAAAGATCAGTTTATGAGTTTAATACCATCGCTGTGGTAAGTATGAGTCACATTCAGAGAGACTTTTTATATCTTTAATATTTTAAGTTATAAGCTCAGCATATTAAAGGAAAAAGTAGCATTTCCTTTACTTGTTTAAACTGTTCCCACATAAGGCCTGTTTCAGGTGATAAAATTAATAATGACAGACACCTGAAACAATTCTTTCCTTCCCCTTCTTCATTTCAATCCCTGTATCACCCAGACTGAGTGATCTAACACCAGGGTGACAGGACCTCTGAGATTCAGACCGGCATCGAGCGATCTGCTGACACAAAGCGGCCACATCAACAAGCGTGGCTGTCATTTAGATGAGCGAAAGCTCCCTTAGGTTGTCTCCCTTTCCTAACCATCTCTTCCAGACACGCTGCCAACTGCCCTGCCGTGGAGAGGGAGAGCAACACACCCCCAGGAACAGTTGTACCGGAAAATATGAGACCTCTCACTCAGCTCCGGTGACTGTAAACAAGAGACAGGAGACGTCACTCCAGTGAAGTCAAGCCGCTGGAAGAAACAGGGAAGTTGGATCCAAACCAGGCTGTTTTAAAGAAAAAAAAAGAAACTAAGCTTGTACTATTGACTGCACTACAACAATGTTTTTGTCTCAGACAACTGTAACTAGGCTACAACATCATAATTCTTCTTATTTAAGAAAATGAGGACCTCTAAGCAAAGCAGGGGTCCATCCTAGGAGGACGGGATGTTCTCTGCCAAACTTCCTCTATGAAGGGGAAAATATAAAAAAAAAGGATGATTTCCAGTTAATTGTTCATGTCCTAGTCTTTGGCAATTATGCCAATAAAAGCACGGAATAATGATCCTAAAAGGACCAAAACAAGAGAAATTACGTGTTCAGCAGTTCTTTGTTATTTGAAATCCAGTAGCGTGTTTTATTTGCTTTTCTGCTATACTTTGGCGTGGCCTTTTTAAAAGGAAATAATCCTGTGAACAAAATAGCTGGCCGAGAAACAAAAGGGTTGCCAAGTCTGATCCACAGGTGATGAGTACTTGGCCAGCAACCAAACCCAGGCTAAATTAAAGACAATACTACAAAATTGTCCATCTGCTGGTACGGTTTATATAGACAGAGTGTAAAAAGGTGCTAATAATCTCTAAAGAGAAAACCTTACGCTACGTGCTGCAGACCACATGTCCAGCAAAAACTTTTGCTGAGCTAAACAAGCCAAAGCAAGGAGCCTGTACAAAGGAATTCTAGCAAAACACTAATATGAAGAACTCTTTAAAATTTTCATGCTTAAAAGCAGTGAAAAAAAAAAAAACTTAAAGAAATAGACAAATGGTTCAGGTCCACTGTGAACTACAGAATTTCATCCTCAAATCTAACTTATTTTTTTTCCTTTGTAACTGCAGTAGGTAGAAGGATAGCTAGGAAACTCTTAGAAATATAAAACAGCCTGAGACTCGAGCATATACCGAAATAAAGCGTGTGAGCATCTTCCAAGTCCTACACATGCAGTGTGCATAAATGCAAGTCCATAAAAAGAAGCTATGTATCAAGAAGGAGGGTTATAAATAATAAAGCACCATAACCACTTAACTATGACATTTTATATAACAGGGATTCAACCTCTGTCAAAAATATAGCACAGTGAAATCCAAATATTTTTTTTTCCCCAGTTTGTCACCCACGTACATACCAACTCACGCTTCAAATTAGCCAACAGCGAAATAGCTGTGTTCATTAATGGCAAGTGGGACCCCCAAATTCAATTTCTTGTCTCGACTCATATCCACAGAGCTAGCCCCTCTCTCCATATTGTACTCTACAGCTAAATCTCTCAGAGCAGCCTGTGGTTCTCTCTCCTTAGTACTATCCTAAAGCTGTACCTTCAGTTTCAAAACTATTTTAAATGAGTGGGTTGATGCCAAAACCAGTGCTCCTACCCTTGGCTGTTCATGCCTCTGCTTACCCCTTCCCTCCTGCAGGCACTAGCATTCAGGGAGCCACACGATGAGCCTCATTTGGAAACTCACTCTTGGTTTTTTTCTCCTGTTAAACGCATCTTTATAAAGATAGAAAGAATGGAAATACTTTTCAGATACTCAGGAATATTCACAAAGCAATGTTATTACTTTCTCTTGCAAAGAAGAGATGTATTTTTAGCTTGTGGTCAGTGCCTCACTAGTGAGTATTCACAGCTTAAAGCACATTCTGATGACTTCTAAAAAAGCTTTTTTATTCGTGATTGAAAATATTTGTAATAGCTTTTATTTTTTCTCCCTCATATGGGAGGTACTAATTTTAGCCTGGGCAAGCACCAGAAGATGAAAATATATTACCACCTCCAAGAGGACCACTGATAGGAATTGGGGAGTTTAAACTGCCAAGTGCCTACAGACAGCTTACATCACTCCTAAGGTCCAGGTGGGGCTTCACCAGTGCCCAGC
>VZTM01017284.1:151933-162061 GCA_013400555.1 Jacana jacana | reverse complement strand
CCCCTTTCTTAGGACAATGGCTACCTGGGGAGGTTCTACCCAGTGTGCACTAGATGAAGAGGATGGAGATGAAGATGGCTATCTCTCTGATGGAGCTGGTCAGGCAGAAGAAGAGGAAGAAGATGCATCGAGTTTGAATGACAGTTACTCTGTTTATCCCAATAACAACATACCAGAAAACGCCTATTTTGTTAAAGAGAACAAGGACAGGTCGGTGCTGTTGCTTTTTGATCTGATGCTTGTTGGAGTGTATTTGTAAGGAGTGGGAGAACCATTGCATTAACTACAAGACAGCAGAACTAACAGCAAGATCCTACACTATCCTAAACTAAAAACATCCTTAGCAGTTCTTTTTCAACAGTAGTTGTCAGTTGGGTGGCTGTGACTTTCCATTTGTTTGGGATAATGTTGGATTGAGAAAATCACGTGGGTGATTACCTTGAATGCTGAAACGGCCTGTGCCAAGTGAGGGGTCGATGTCACTTGGATAATGGAAGCATCATTAGAAGAAGCCGTTTGAAGTGTCGGGTTCTCTCCTCATTCTTCCTGTTTCTCCCCACCCAGGTGGAAGAATTGCCGTCCTCTTTCAGCAGATGGCAATTATCGTCCGTTGTCCAAGGCCAGGCAACAGCAAAACATAAGTATGCGGCGTCAGGAAAACCTCCGGTGGATGTCTGAGCTCTCATATGTGGAAGAAAAGGAACAGTGGCAAGAGCAGATCAATCAGTTGAAGAAACAGCATGAATTTAGTGTCAGCATTTGTCAAACTTTGATGCAGGATCAGCAGGTAGATATGAAGAACTGTTAGTTTGCTGTTCTGACTTTCTTTTTCCAGCAATAACTTCCTGTTTGGATTATTTGGTCACTGTCGTGTGTTTTCTTTCCACAGACCCTCTCTTGTCTTCTGCAGACTTTGCTCACAGGCCCTTACAGTGTGATGCCCAATAATGTTGCATCTTCACAAGTACACCTTATTATGCATCAGTTAAACCAGTGTTACACTCAGCTGACTTGGCAGCAGAATAATGTCCAAAGGTTTGTTGCCTGTATTAGTGTTTGGCTGGAATGTAACATGTTTCAGTAGCAGAGAACATTGGTATGTGAAGAAAAGATTAGAGATAATGGTTGAATATGAGATTACTGAACTTCTGAGTCAATCCCAAGCTTTTGAAATTGTATACAGCATTCTTGGTTGGTATTTTCACCACTGCTTTAATGCCTTTGAGGTGGTTCTTTTTGAGTAATCTTTGGTGAAGAGAACCAGAGATTGGCACCTCTTCCAAAAAATCCCTTGCAGTAACTTCATTTGGCTTTCTTGGTTTGAACTTGCTTTCCTTGAATATGCTTTTATGCCTGTAGTCTTCACTAGACTACCTGCCTGGAGTCTAATGCTTATGGAGAGATGGTGGAAAAACCTTTTCTCCTTTCTTAGTGTGATCAGTCAGAATTTATGCTTATTTCTCCTCCATTTGGATGTACTTTTACCTTCTGAAGAAGGATCTTTTAAAACAAAAACAAACAAACAATTGTCATTTTAATTCATTACATGAAGCTTCAAGCTTTTCATCTTTGTTTTGTATTTGGTAATATTTTATATATAAAATATTTCAAAGTAGGGGGGTTTTGCCACTTCTGGAAATATTTTGTGTCTTTGCTTCTACTGAAGTTTCCTTTTCAGTCTACTTATCTTTTTAGTACCTGGGATGTTTAACTTCTCTGAACATGACCACTACTACAGAGCAGTTGATTTTAAAACTCCTCCTATCTGCTGCTCAGGATAAAATACAAGTTATTTTTTCTTATGGTTTTTCTTTTTATTAGCTAAATGGAATGGGTCTTCATGTATGTTATTCGGGGCAGGTGAAAAAATATGAATCTGAAATAACATGAGTAGAAATTTACAGCTTCCCCTTAGCATTCCCCCCCCCTTTTTTTTTTCCCAAGTGCTTATTTTTCCTTGTTTTTCAAGGTTGAAACAAATGTTGAGTGATCTTATGCACCAGCAAGAAGAGCAGCAGTGTCAAGAAAAGGCATCCAGAAAGGAAAGAGACAATAGTGCACCACCGCCCCCATCTCCTGTTTTCTGTCCGTTCAGCTTTCCTCCACAACCCATAAACCTCTTCAATCTACCAGGATTCACTAATTTTTCTTCATTTGCTCCAGGTGAGTGTTGCTAAAGATGTGAAAAGTAAGATGAATTTCAAAAATTTCTGTTTCCTCCTATAGCTGGAATCTTCTTGTGAACTTGCTGGAACTCAGTGACTTAGCCTTTGTTCTGAAATGGTCTTAAACAGCTCTTGAGCGAGCCTGGATTATCCTGGCAAGTGTTTGTTAATGTCTGTTGCTGAGCAGTTGTAGATCTTGACTTCAGGAGGGAAAGCAAGACTTTCCTAAAAAGAAGTTGGTTGTATTCAAAAGTACCCACTTGATAAAGTAAATGTTTTAAATGTTCTTCATCTGACATAGGAAAAAGAATAGTTGGAATGTTTGACGTACCTTCAGCTGTCAGTAATGTTCTAAGTGAACCCTCTAACTGAAAGGTACCGCTTGGTCATTGTTTCTCTTCTCCTTAGAACTTTCAGCACTCAGTTTTGTTTTAAATGCCTGGAGGGTGTTGCTAATTTTTGCTCTTGTCAGAGCTATAGGGTGACTGTTGACTTGGATTACAGTGTTCCTGATCTCATTACCGGTAACTTGGTAATACCAGGTATTACCAGTAACCCCATGTCCTTGCCCATAGCAGGGGGGTTGGAACTGGATGATCTTTGAGGTCCTTTCCAGCCCAAACCGTTCTGTGATTACCAAATCTACTTTTACTGTTGGATTTGAAATAGAAAAAAAAATACAAGTATTTCAGTATATTATTAGAAGCTGTTAAAGCTTGCTCAGTAATATATTCCAGCTTTTTGAGGAAAACAGGAAAACAGCATACATGTAGATTGTAGCTTTCATAGGATCATTCACGTTGGAAGAGACCCTTGGGATCATCGAGTCCAACCATCAATGGTTTCACGTTCTAATGTCTGGTTTTGGTTAAATACATGTTTTAAATGACAGAGAACCCACCCAGAAGGATAGTTACATTCAGTTTTCCACTACTGTAAAGGTTAAAATAAGTGGTATGAATTTATGACCTCCTTAGCCCTGTGAATACTTGTAGTTAAGGTTTTGGGAAGTTCTTCATGGAGACAGAACTCTTTATCTTTTTCTGGAACTGATGTCATTTTTACCTTCACTTGTAGGAGCTTTTTATTGAGGGTTCTTAAAGTACCTTCATCTCCCTACTGATGTGGTGGCATGTGTAGTATCCAGCAATGTTCAAAAGCTGCATTTAAGATAAATCCTGATTATTGGAGTGCTTCCAGGAGGAAAACAGTTTCTGCTTACTTCCCTACTGTATTTTTGCTTTATAAATTTATGTTGCCACACAGTATTTCTCAGATTTGACTTAGCACACAGGTAAATGAGGTAGTATCTTCTGACTCTCTTATTTGTTTTGTAGGTATTAACTATAATCCAGTGTTCCCTTCTGGTTTTGGAGATTTTGCACACAATGTTTCCCCACAGAGCAGTGAGCAGCAGCAGCCATATCATCATCTTCTCAATCATCATGTTTCTGGGAAACCTGAGTACATGTCATTCCCCAAACCTTTTGAAAGCAGTTCCTCTAACGGAGCAGAAAAACAAAGGTATTTAATGTCACAGTGCAACTATCCTTTAATTGTTTTTCCTCCCTTTTCTGGGACTTATGGGAGTTATTTCTTTAGGGAATGTATTGTAACAGAATTTCCAAATAAGCTTTACTTTTGCAGTTTCCAGTTAAATTTTTCATTTTTGGGCGGGGGGGGTGTAAAATGTTTTATGATGATCTAAAATATCCAGAGCTGGACACAGTATTCCAAGTAGGGTCTCGCCAGAGCAGAGCAGAGGGGCAGAATCCCCTTCCTCCCCCTGCTGGCCACACTGCTTTTGATGGGGTTGTCTTTCTGGGCTGCAAGCCCACATTTCTGGGTCACGTCTGGCCTTTCATCCAACACCCCCAAGTCCTTCTCTGCAGGATTGCTTTCCTTCCCTTCATTCTCCAGCCTGGGTTGATACTGGGGGTTGCCCCAACCCAGCTGCATGTCCCTGTACCTGGCCCTGTTGAACCTTGCGAGGTTCACATGGATCCACTTGTCCACATCACTCTGGCTGGTGTCCCAGCCCTTGGGTGTGTCAGCTGTTTGAGTAACCACAGGATATGATTTCAATGAATGCTTAATTTTTGTGCTACAGTAGATTGTAATGAATGTTGCTGTAAGAAATATTCTGTCCTGTAGTGCTGTGTGAGCACAACAATCACTGCAGAAGTCTATTCAGGTTGAACAAGTTCACATTAATATCTGATTTCAGATAATCTCTGTTTTCCATTTTCAAGGATTCTCACTAGATTTATATTTTTTATATACTGTTCTGTTGATGATTAGGTAATTGGGGCAGATAACTTGCATTATGGATAAAGCTCTTTGCCTGGTAATCTTGCTTCTAAGAGTCTGGGTTATGATATATTGTGGTGCTTCCCTGTTTTTTTTTTTGACAGGAAGAGTCACAGGCAACCTGAAGATGAAGCAGACAAAAGAGCAGCTTGGCTTAATGATAGCCAGGAAGTGAAAAAAGATGATCAGTCTCAGCTGAAAGCAGGTTTTGCAGCTTCAGTACAAAACCTTGCTTCTGGTCACAAAAATCAGCCTGACACGAGCAGGAGAAGAGAGTTTGATGAAGAGTCTTTGGAGAGTTTCAGCAGCATGCCTGATCCAATAGACCCCACTACTGTGACAAAGACATTTAAATCCAGAAAAGCGACAGCACAAGCCAGCTTGGCATCCAAAGACAAAACACCCAAATCGAAGAATAAGAGAAAGAGTTCTTCTCAGCTAAAAGGCAGGATTAAAAATACAGGTAGGTTGTAAAGTAATCTTAGGTACTGAGGCAAACTCAGCTTGGAGTATAGTCTTTACATGCCAGAGAACTTACTCTCTGCAAACGGTACCTATAGGAATGAAGGTAAGTTGTTGGAATACAAATTCATTTTGCGAAACATAGGTAAGGTTTTTCAGTATTTCAGTAAATAAAAAACATCACTGACGAGGACATCGTGGTTTGAAGGGATAGTGGATGCAGATAGACTTAAGATTTGGAATAAACACCAGGAGAATCTTCTTCTTCCTTACGGTTCCGTGTTCAGACTGGGTGACTTGCCGAGAGATGGGCTTCAGTGAAATAGCAAATGAGAAGAGAGGGACAGTGCGTGTGTTAGTACTGTTGGAGTGGCTGAGGATATAGGGCTACTGTATGGCTTCAGTGCAGGGAGAAGAATGTTTGGCTAGGAAATGCTGGTTTGCATCTTTGAGATTGCCCTTCAGCAAAGGGTTAAAAGCAATGAAATGCTTTGCTGGGTTTTTTTATGTCTTCCTTTTCATTCCCTCCCATCAGGTTATGAAAGTGCAAGCGCTTCTAGCGTGTGTGAACCCTGCAAGAACAATAAAAGCAGGCACTCTGAAGAGGTTGTCCATGCAAAGGTGTTCAGCAAAAGGAATCGGGAACAGCTGGAAAAAATAATTAAATACAGTAGATCTACAGAAATGTCTTCAGGTATTCTTCTCTGAGTGTCAGCTACTTTGTGAACTCCTCTGAGTGAAGGACCTCCAGACTTAGTGTGTTATTTAAAAGCAGCGTACAGTGGCAAGGAGACAATATGGAATATTTAGCATCTGGATTTTGCCTTTTAGTTTGTAAAAAGTTGGGTATTGATTGCTTTTGGGTGTTTTCTGTAGATTAGCTACTCGATTAAAATAATTGAAAACCAAACCAGTTACTGTAAAGCAAAGAAAAAAACCTAGCCAGCCAAAGCTGTCCCAGGTTTGTTGGTGTTTTTCTGGGCAGTAACTGCACAGCAGGTGAAACTGTTCAGTGTTTAAACTACATTCCCTACTGCATACGGTTTCTTTCTCTCCGTGCTTAAAGGAGCTCCATCAAACACCATTCAGTCACATAACATCACGCAAACCCTTACGTTTTTGCCATCTGCACTGCTTTCCTTGCCTCTAGATCAGAAAGATACTCTCTTCCATCTCTTGTTAGGTTATGGCAGTACCTTTGTTTTGTTTGAAAGGTGCAGAGTTTTTAGTCACTGTGGTGTGCTGTGCAGCTTTGTCACGTGGCTGTGCCCACAGCCGGCGCTGTTGCGTTGATGGAAGAAACTGGTAGCAGTCGGGTTCTCGCCAGAGGCAGCTTTGCTGTGGTTTGGATCACTAAAGCAGTTTTCCCTCCTGCCGTTGTGTATAGACCCTGTCTTTATTTCTGGTGCACATTTTTGTGTGTTTATCACTGTCTATCCCCACTTTCCTACAGCGCATGCTAGGAGAATTCTGCAGCAGTCTAACAGAAATGCATGCATTGAAGTGCCAGGTAATGCGTTCACTGCTCAGCTTCAACAATGTCCTACTACTTTGATTTTGGTTTTCCTCTTAGCTTTGGGCCTGTAACTCAGCCTGTTTAGCAGATGTTCAGATGCAGCACCTTCTCTATAAACGAGGCCAGAGGAGTTGCTTATAGTTGACACAAAATGCAACGATACAACCTTTTTTGAAGTGTAATTGTGGAGAATGTGTTTATCGTGTGCTTAGTCACAGTTACATGTGGAAAATAGGCAGGGGGACACTACCAAAAAAATTCAGTAGGCATTTTTAGTATGTTTAAAAGCTCCTATTAAATGTTATTAATGGAGGAGGGAAGCAATTTCTAGTGACTTACCAAAAGCTCAAAGAGCTTGCCTCTGTGCTTACAAATACTGGTAAACTATTTGCAGATAATCAAATTGCACAGTAACGTTTTCTCCATTGCTAATAACTTTATTAACTTGAATACTAACAAATACACATCTGTTAAACTAAGCTGAGTTTTCCAAATTTTAACTTTTTTTTTTTTTTCCATTCAACACTTGCCAAAATACGTATGTAATGACTGTTGTGATGCAAGGATAATCCTTGATTTTCAAAGGAGTAGGAGACTTGTAGGGAACTCATTGGCTTCTCATACATATGTAACAGGGCTTAAGGGTAAGAGGTTTTGTGTGGGTCTCAGAAGAGATGTTAGACATCCATGAGAACATAGGGTTTATGCTTGTGGGGGAGGTGTGGGAAGCAGTGCCCTTCTCCAGTTCAGTCTAGCGCTTCCTTGATGATGTTGCTTGTGTTGCAAGAATATGGGCTGCTTGTAGCATATAAACTTGAGACTTTGGGCTATTTGAAATATCTTAAAATTAATTTTTTGGTGCTGAATACCTATTTTGAAAGCAACACTGTGGGTGCAATATTCTCTTTAACAAAGACTCTCTAAAGGTATTGTTCAGAATCGGAAAGAAAATCATTTCTATGAACGCTTTATGGTTTATTTCCTATATGGGGGATTGCATAAAGTGTTATTTCAGAATGTTTATGTCCTTGGTGCCCTCCAGGAGATGAGTAAGCTTTAAGAAAGCAGCTATATAGTGGAATCTACACTAACTGTGGGAATTGTGTACCTGTAATTTGCATACCAAACAGGTAGCTTGCTTTGCACTGGATGCACGCCCAGGACTTAACAAGTTCCATTTTTTCCTGCAGAAACTGGTAGTGACCTTTCAATGTTTGAAGCTTTGCGAGACACAATTTATTCTGAAGTGGCAACACTTATTTCTCAGAATGAGTCTCGTCCTCACTTTCTTATTGAACTTTTCCATGAGCTTCAGCTGCTAAACACGGATTACCTGAGGCAAAGGGCTCTCTACGCTTTGCAGGTGGGCATGAAATCGTTGATCTCGCGTGTGAATTAAGCAAATCTTAGTTGCTTTTTTACAGTATGGATTTATTACCTTTTGCAGGATATAGTGACCAGACATCTGTCTGAGAACACTGAAAAAGGCAAGTGCACACAATCACTGAATTCTGCCACCTGGATGGCGTCGAATTCCGAACTCACTCCCAGTGAAAGCCTTGCTTCTACAGATGATGTAAGTTTTCAAGTTCAGGTGCTGATTTGCCATCATCTTGTCGACTTACGTGCATGCATACTGTGTATTGAACCACCCACACCAGCAATTGAATTTTTCTAAAGTTCATACCAACTTACACAGACTTCTAAACAAAGAAATACAAGAAAATATTAATGCCAAAATGATGAAACGCGCTAGGATTCTCGATGCTGGAAATGAGTGGTGGGTCAGGGAGGAACGGAACGTGGACAGGGACAGAGATTGGAAACTGATACTCAAAAAGAGCCAAAAATTCTCTTGTGAGTAAGATCAGGACAAGTGTTCATCATAGGATTCCCAAGGAATTGTATTTAAGAAATCACTGATGCCTCTGCACAGTTCTTATGTATTTTATAGTTGAAGTCTTTGTAACAAACGTGGCAGAATCACCTGATGGATTTAGATCCTGAAAGTAAGGTTGTTCCCCAACCAAGCAGCCTGGTGACAAGTGTTAATACCACAGCTGCCTTGGTGACACATCTGTGAGAGGATGGTGCATTCCTGCTTCATATTCACTTCTTTGGTGTTTTCTAGGAAACTTTTGGCAAGAACTTTTCTACAGAAGCATGTCAAGATTGTGAACAAAATGATGCTGACAATGGGAGTACCTTGTCTACATCTTCGAATTTTGAACCCTTTGCCACCGATGACCTTGGTAAGAATGATGTGATTACAGTGTTGTGTTAGTCCCTCTCTCCTAAAATGCCTGCAATTGGCTACTCTTAAACAGCCCACTACTATTCTTTGGGTTTTAGTGTGTAACCACGTTTTGTAAAACAACCCTTAGAGAAATTAGTCACTTGTGAGACACTTTGAGTTGATCAAAGCATGTAATGAAATGTTATAACTCAACTGTGGTTATATGCAGATTTCAAAACATGTGGCTTTGAATTTGTTTCTGTCATTGTTTACTTGTGTATCAATTTAAACCTTTTTACTTAGATTAAAAGATGTTTTTATTCTAAATATAGGCAACACAGTGATTCACTTAGATCAAGCTTTGGCTAGGATGAGGGAGTATGAGCGTATGAAAGTTGAAGCTGAAAGTACCCTTGACTCTGAGGGCTGCTCTAGTAATTTTCAGGGTGCTTCTGCTGCTAAATTGGAAGGTATGCACATATATACACGTTTTGCTTAGTTTTAGAAAATAATTATTCTAAATATTAAGAATCATTTAATTGGCTGACTTGCTTTCCTCTTCATTTATGTTGAAAACTTAGCAAAGTTTCAAAGGATCTTTGCATACTTAAGTAAATCTGATTTATTTTTAAAAAATTGAAAATACATGGTTTTGGAATTGGCATTTCTTTAATGTTGAATGACTTCAATGTACCTCTCTTTTAATGAGGTCCAAGTACCAGTGAATGTCTTCCTGTGCCAGAGTCCAGTGACGTTTCTGCTGTTCCATGTCCTCGAATAGATACACAGCAGCTCGACCGGCAAATTAAAGCCATTATGAAAGAGGTCATTCCTTTCCTGAAGGTAAGAACTGTTTTCAATAATGGGTGAACTGGGAGAACAGGAAAAGGACCTGCATATAATTGCACCGAAGAACATACTTTAAATTGGATAACTTGCATCTTAGCAACAGCTGCCACTAAGCCTGTGTTCAGTTGCAGACCTTGCTGAGCATGAAGTAAGGATTAAATACTCCAACAGAAAGGTTCTGTGGAGGTTTTAATAGGAGAAAGAAATGTGAAGGTTTCTGGATTCCATAGGGTTGGTGACTTGGCATCAAGAATAGTAGAAATTTAGTCTTTCTTTGGAGCTGACCAAATCAAGTAGCAATGTCTGAGAATGTGCTTTTGAAATACTCGCTGCCTTTTAGCAAAGAGAACTGAGGTAGTTTAATTAAACTGTTACAAGTGATGTAACTTGATACTTTTGAAGAATAGTTCTGTGAATTTTAGCAGTATTTTCTCCTGTTTACGAGTATCTTCAAAACTGAGAGCTTTTAAACATCTTTGAATCCAGAGGAGAAATGTGTTACTTAAAAGAAGGAGCAGTAGTCACAGTTCATCCTTTGCAAGGCTGAAGAGCAGAGGAGATCTGAGTTGTAAGATGCTTGAGTAATCTCC
>VZTM01017284.1:141095-151928 GCA_013400555.1 Jacana jacana | reverse complement strand
TGCTTGAGTAATCTCCACCATCCCTCTTACAGGACGTGGAGTGGATAAGCTTAGCTTTGATTAATAAGGTGCTACTTTGATACTGGTTTGAAAAACTGTGTCTATTGTTGACAAGCCACAGCCTCGGTGCTCGAAGGCTTCTGTTCTGTTTGAATTTTAAGGCAGCTTCCAACAGTAGATATCTTAAATAGTGTGCCTGAGTACACAAGCACAGAATATGAAGATCCTTAGTTTGCTCAGACATTAAAGGGTGGCATGTAATAATTTGTTGAAGTGCAACAAAGCTTTGTATGTCGTGACTAGTCACTCATTGATGAAGTGCATCTGCTGTAGCTGTGTTCCAGTTGGTTTGTTTGGTGAGATGGGGTAGGACCTGTTTGTGGGGTGCTGCTCCTTCAGCAGAAGGGTGCTTTTGTTTATAAACAAATTTCAGTATTTGAGTTAGTGGCTGTTTAAAAAAAACCCAATTAAGTGGTAACTCAGCTCATTTTGTGATTCTTGTGTAGGAACACATGGATGAAGTCTGCTCTTCTCAGTTACTGACATCAGTAAGACGTATGGTCTTGACTCTCACACAACAAAACGATGAAAGTAAAGAATTTGTGAAGTTCTTCCACAAGCAGCTTGGCAGCATCCTACAGGTCAGTAGTTTTTCAGCGTTGTTTTGCAGCACTGTTGCAGCGTGGATAACGAGCAACAGCTACATCAGCTCCCCAAAGCTGTATTTTACAACTGCTGTTCTCCTTCAGCTTTAATACAGCAATGAGCTCTTCTTTTCTAAAATTAAAGCCTTACTGTGCACAGAACTTATTTTCCCTCACTGCCTCTAATGTGGGAGGTGCATCTCCTGCCTGGTGCTGTCTTCAAGGAGAGCTGTGGTGATGCTCTTCGTGGATGTTTTGTGCAAATTCCTGATAGTCAACAGACTGCTCTTACTTTTGTTTTTTTCTACAAGTACAGAGCTTTAATCAGTGACTTGTTAAATTCTATTACACGACTAGAGGTTCTGCTTAAAATCTAAGTTGTTAAATCTTATCTTTTACACAGTATGAGCTAATATATACCTAATTTTGAATTACTAGGACTGTGACAGATACTTAGTCTTTGAAGTTTGAAAGCCTGTTTCGGAAACCGAAGAATTATTTCTCTTCACAGGATTCACTGGCAAAATTTGCTGGTAGAAAATTGAAGGATTGTGGGGAAGATCTTCTTGTGGAGATCTCAGAAGTGTTATTTAATGAATTGGCCTTTTTTAAACTCATGCAAGACTTGGACAACAACAGCATTTCTGTGAAGCAGAGATGTAAAAGAAAACTAGAAAGTACTGAAGTGATACAGCCTTACACTAAAGAGGTTTGTTTTATTGTATTTCTGAAAAACTTAGCTTTTCTGAGTTTCCTGAGTAGCTGTATTACCTAAACTGAGTACCTTAGTTCATAAGTTGTCTGTATGTTTTTATATGAATTAGGACTTGCAGTCACAGTATTGCTTGTGTAGAAGCATGAACTAGTTTGTCTTGGGAAGGGACATGTCCTGTCTTGTAGGTGAGTGTAGCATAGAGTTGCATAGAGTTCTGGTGGTTGCATAGACTGATTGTTGGTGGTAATTCAGAGGAAGTTTTAATGGTTCTGTGTGCACATAGGAAGGAAAAGTCAAGCCTTGAAATAGTACTATCTTCTCACAGCTTTCAGGGCTGGGATCCTGATGCAGACACATCTGATCTTGCTCGATTTTGTGGCTGCCTGGAGTCCAGTAAACTGACTGGGGTTAGGTTCCACACTGAAAATCTTGACTGGATTTTATATGTTAAATGTGATTTAACCCCAGACTGGGGAATTATCCCATGTAAATATAATTGTTTAAAAAGGGATAATACAGTTTTTGGTAATTTCTTGCAACTCTAAAATTTTGAAGACGTCTGTGTAAACATCTCTCCTGGTATAGAATTCCCCCGTGACTTACTGCTGTTTTGAGACAGCGGTTTGTGTAAGGTTGGCCTCTCTGCCAGGCTTTCCTGAAGCGTGAGTTTGGTTCAGTATTTCAAAATCACTTCAGATGACACAGAAGACAGTTTGTGTTTCTTCTAGGCAAAAAAAGGTGAAGGTGTCCAGGTGGACATTTGCTCATCTGCTGAAGATGTTGATGAGGACAAAGTATGGTTATGCTTCTCAAGTGTCTTTGTTCCTCAGATAACTTCACAGATCACTTAGTCTTACTGTTTTCTGTCACATACATCCAGTGTCCATAAGCAGCCCATTTCCTAGTGTTTATAAAGTGATTAAACATCATGGATTTTATTTCCTTTCTGTTACTTTCAGTGATTTACCTTAAGTAACAAGGTGTAAATGATAATTTCCCTTTCATCATTTGAGTTGATGGTCTGGAAATGGGCCACCAAAAAAGTCTGCCTTCATCAGTGAGTCTTTATTGTTAGATGCATTTGGGAAACGTGACTTGGATTCCAGTTTCTTGGTTGCTCTGGGTTTTATTCCTTTTCCTACTGCTGGGCCATTAGCAGAGAAAGACTGTTCAATACATTTCTTGTAACATTTTATCTTGTTGCCTTTGGAGAACTGCACTCAGATCAACTCAGATAGTATTAAAGATCCTTTTTAATGTTGGTGACCTTTATGTAGCATGAGCTCTGCTTTAGGGCTGACAGTTTGAAAGTCTAAGAGCAGCAAAGTTTATGTTGAATGCTATGAAGGTGAAGTGGAATCACTTGTGACACTTGACGAGCAGCTTTAGGGTAGGATCATGTTTTTTCTTTTGTTTTGAAACCCACTAAGAAGTGATTGCATTCTGTCAGACTGCTGTGGAAGTGGGAATCTGTATGTCACTTCTTAAGGATGCTGTGGCTGAGAAAAGTCCTTTCAAGATTTGGAGCCAAACTCCAGGCTTTACTCGGGGTTTGTACAGACTGAACAGAATTGTCTCACTCCAGGTGAGTGAGATGAGTTAGCAAATCATTCAGTGGAGAAACTGCTGAGTAGTTATTGCCAAAGAAATGAAAAGCAGCAGTTAGGAATATGCCTTATTTTTGCTGGAGGTCGTTCAGGAGAGGCAGGGAAGCCACTAGACGGGAATAAAGCAAGTGTGTCTGTCTTCCTCGTGATAGTGACAGATCTCATCCAAGGCAATTTGTTTTAAGCCAACATGCTGATCAGTGAGAACCTCTTCAGATAATGAAATACTGAGTTACGATGCCCTTGATGGCTGGGCACGATCTCTTTTAGTACCATCCTGATGCTGCGTTCCAGGAGTAGCTTTGCAGTACTCATTTCAGGTCATAGAATCATAGAATCATTTAGGTTGGAAGAGACCCCTGGGATCATCGAGTCCAACCATCAGCCCTACTCTACAAGTTCTCCCCTACACCAGATCCCTCAGCACCACATCTAATCTACTCTGAAACACAGTCAGGGAGGGTGACTCCCCCCCCTCCCTGGGCAGCCCATTCCCCTGACTGACCACTCTCTCTGTGAAAAACTTTTTCCTACTGTCCAGCCTAACCCTCCCCTGCTGCAGCTTGCAGCCATTCCCTCTTGTCCTGTCGCTCATTGCCCGTGAGAAGAGACCAGCACCAACCTCTCTACAATGCCCTTTCAAGCAGTTGTAGAGAGTGATGAGGTCTCCCCTCAGGCTCCTCAAACTAAGGACTGACCTTAAGGACTACTTACACATTCGCCTTTACTCTGTAGGTTCTCAGTTTTGAGAATCCGTGTTAACCCTTTGATGTAGAAGCTGTCGTTCAGCCCTGGCACAAACCTGAAATGAGACAGTATGCCCTCTTTCCCTAGGACAAGGGTGAGACCGAGACCGTTAAACCGGCGCAGGACTCGCAAATGTACGCCGGTAACGCAGCTCCTGACGGTGTTAGGTCTGACGTGTCTGATCAAGAAGAAGATGAGGAAAGTGAAAGCCGTCCCGTGGCAATAAGTAAGTGACTCTTATAGATCATAATCCAGTGTTTTCAACAGGATTTGCTTGAAGTACTTCGGTACTTCACCTTCCCTCACAGGTTTTCTAGTTGAGTCTTTTCCCCCTGGAAGTTTTCCAGCGCTCAACTTATTAGTATCACAGCAAAGGTTAAACATTCCAATTAGAGGAGCTTTTGTTCTTTGTAACCAGTAGATCTGTAGAAAGAGACGTGTTGGAGTCTGATTCATTGCTTAAGTTACACGTCCTGTCTCAGCTAAACAAAGTTTCTCAAGCTTTTAACCTGAAGGATGTGAAAACTGCTGAAAGTTTTTGTAGTTTTGCATTTCAGTGATGGGGTTTGAATATGCTTCTCTTCAAGCTTGCATGTTTTTAATAAATGTTTTGGTCCTGTTTGTTGTCACCAACTACTCGTGGCTTTGTTTCCTTTACTCTATGTGCGTTCTTCACCCCAGCTTGTTCAGTACCTTTGCCATTTCACACCAGCTCAGTGGTGTGTGCTGGTAATGGAGCTTATGTGGAGCACGTGGATTTTTAAAGTCAGTCATCACTGTACCTTCATTTCAAGGAGAGTTTTAAAGTGTAACTGATCATTGCAGTAAATTCCCAGAAGGGATTGGGATTTTGCAGCCTGACTTTTACTGTGCCAAGCTCTGTCAATGCCTTAATCCGATAGGAAGGTGTTTTTACAATGATTTGCTTTCAGGCTTATCAAAAGCAGAAACCCAAGCCCTGACTAACTATGGCAGTGGAGAAGATGAGAATGAAGATGAAGAAATAGACTTTGAGGAAGGGCCTGTTGATGTGCAGACATCTCTACAAGCCAGCAGTGAAACCACAACTGAAAATGAGCAGGTATGCTGGAGCTGTGACCACAGAACAAAGCTAAGCCAGTGCATAGCTTTTCAGACAAATCTCCCTGTATAACGTTTTGGTTTTTCTTGTTGCACTGGTTTCATACTAAGAATGATGCAAGAAATCACATGAAAGCAGTAGCTGCTACGTACAAAATACCTACTGCTTGTTCCCCACCTGAATTTGTTATTGGGATGGCTGATGCTGTAATGGATGGATGAATGCACACAGAATTAACTGTCTAAGTCTGCCATCGGAGGGAAGGTTCAGCTGCTGTAAGAAAGGTTAACTTTCAAAAAAGCATTGAGTTTTAAACTGTTAACTGGTTCTTGCTCTGTTTGCTAACATCAAGGTCTAATTGGGCTTTCCTGTGCAGAAGCCATTGACTCTTGCATCCTGGCATGTCTCTGACTTGGCTTTCCTCTTCGTGTAAGACGTTTTTCTAGGACAATGGTGAAATGCTACTGGCTTTGCTATTGTCATTTCAGTGGTAGTTGCCTTCCAACCATTTGGATGTGCGTGACCTGGTTCTGGAGACCTTGTCAATTCTTTACATTTCAGTAATAAGATTGAATTCTGAGTCTTTGGAAACTTTGATTTACTCAAGAGCTACTGATACTTAGGCAAGGATGTAACTGGAACATTTTTCTTTAAAGGCTAAAACAATACATCTTTTTCAGTGGAACTGGGAACTATTGCACTGAAATAAAATGAAATGCTTAGATAAACCTATCACAGTTAATAGTTTTCTTAAACTGTGGTCGACCAACTGAAGAACAGAGCAGAACTTGCTGCTTTTATTGTAAACTATTGAAAGACAAAAGCATGGAGCGACTGTACAGCGTGTTTCTAATTAGCAAATAAGCTCCAAAGTTGATTAGTTGAGTTTGTTGTAACTTGTTTTCACCTTCCCCAATAGCCTTCGAACCAAGAGCCCAGTGAGACAAAAAGCAGTGACGTTTTGGCATCGGAACAAGAGTGTGTTAATGTTAAAGGTAAGCCCAGCACACGGTAACTGAGAGACGAGCCCTTCGGTGGGAGTTTGTGTACTGTGGGAATTCTCTTGGACAGTGCCTGTGATACAGGTGAGTGAAGAGAAAGAACAGCAATGTTGCAAGAGTTACTGGGCTGGGTTTTCTTTCTGGAACCGTGTCAGTTAAGTAAAATATCTGTGTTGATACAGACAGGAAACCTTTCAAAGTGTGAACATGGAATAATGAAGGTGTTTGTGATGCTTGACAATAGCATGAATTTCAGTTGATGGTTGCAGTCTTGACACACAACTGTAGCAGAGTTAATGTGTCTGTTCCAGTCCAGGGATGTTTAGATTTGTCTGGTACTTGCTTTTTCTGCTACTACCATTTCCTTGCACTTGAAATCGGTTTATCTTTTAAAGATCTATTTCTGTGAGTAGTGCTGTGTCCTAACTGATTGAGAACCAAGAAATCATTTTCTGCCAAAAGACAGAAACTACGGGGGGTGGTGTGAATCTTACTTTATAATCTAACTGTTGCTGCCACCTTTTCTGGTGTTTTCCTGTTACAAATAGAGTCCTTGATCTCTTATTGTAGACTAAAAGCAGTATTTGAGTAGATTCCGTGTTGCCACAAGAATGTGGCAAAATGCTAAGGAATGCATTGCTCTGTATTATATCTCCTTGTGCCTAAAATGAATATTTTACCCAAGATCCAGAAATACATGACTTATTTTATTGTTTGGTTTGGGGTTTGTTTGGGTTTGCTATGTGTTTTTTAAAGCTGTGTCAACTCAGAAATTGTTTAGATGGGATGCTGTCTTGTGTTACTGACAGCTCAGCGTATGAGAGTATTAGTAACCAACGTTTTATTTCAGGCTAATCCACTTTCATTGCTCATTTGTAGCTTTGAATGTTAATTTGTAGGGGAAAAAAAAATAACAACCTGGGGTTTTTTGAATGCTCAGAATCTTTTATTGTCTCTGCCTTGTTTAAAATGTAGCTTTGTGGTTTTAGGTGAACAAGATGCGGCCCCAGTTTTACCTCATTACCTCAATGTCACGGAGAATACGCCACCTTTAACCGTCCACACCCCAGAATCCCTTATAACAACCAGCCTGAAAACAGAAGAACCGAGCTCATCTTCACCGGGAAACGAAACTCAAACGCTGGACACGACGTGTGTAGGAAACAAATCGTCTGCTGCGAGTTCTGACAGCTCCATGGCCGGCAGCCCTGACACCGAGTCACCCGTGTTGGTGAACGAATTTGTACGTATATTTCGGTGAAGGCAGCTCCAAGAGAAAAGAGAAGCTTTTTACTGTTTCAGTGTTATTGCTAGTTTCCAGTCTTACTCAGCTTTCATCTGTGAGTTTGACATGGGCGTTGCTTTTTGATGTACTCTATTTACAGTGGTCAAAAATCTAAATTGGGAGTGAAAATAAACCAGAGTAGCGCTATTCTCTTAAAAGTCACTGTTTTTCTTAACAGGAAGCTGGTTCTGGAAACGTCAGTCAAAAATCTGATGAAGATGATTTTGTGAAAGTTGAAGACTTGCCCCTTAAACTTGCAGTATATTCCGAGGTATTTTGCTATTGCTTCTGGGGTGGTTGGTTAGGGCGTGCACACCCTAAATGTTGTTAATTATCGAGACAGCAGTAAGAATTATCCAGACCTTTGAGTTCTGCTTTATCTGTTACAAAGGCAGATTTAATGAAGAAAATGGCCACAGAGGCTCAAGCCACCAGTTTGTCTGATGAATTGCTGGATGGAGGTGGAGCTCAAGATGAAGAATTAGTAGGAGATGCCCAAACTCTGAAAGAACCTGGTAAAGATGATTTTCTAAATCCTCTACACCCATTGGGGAAACACTTGGGACTAGCCTAGAATTTACATATCTTGTTACCTCCGATTGAAATAATCAGTTATCAGGGTGCTGAAAGAAGGTGCTGTTTTTGTTATCGTGCACTTGAAAAGGATCTACTGATACAGAGGGATTTTGCCTCCCATGTTCCATCCTGTTTGCATTCCTTGGCTATTAAAGCAATAAACATTGCCACATTTAAAATGTATGTTACAATTTAATGGGTCTCAAACTTATGAAAATGGAATAGTAGTTTTCTTCCTTGTAACACGAGCTTGGGTTTAAAAATATCACAAATTCTTATTATCTGATTTTATAATGCTCAATAGAATTTGCTGCCAGACTGCTCAGTGGTTTTGTCATAGAAAAGTTCAAAAGACTTTTCAGAAAAGTTCAATATCTCTTTAGGGAAAAGAGAAGTACTTTTGCTGTGAAGCACAAGAAACTTCCAGTGTGTGTGTGTGTGACAGCAGTAAAGGTTTGTCTCTGCCATGAAACAGTATTTATGCAGTTACAAGAACTTGATGGTAATGCAGGTCAAAGACACTTGTTCTCTTTCATTTTTATTTTTCTTAATAGCATGCCAATGCTGTGGTGCTTCCAGGGAGGTGAAGTGTAGTCAGGGGCCATGTTTGCCCTGTAGCCCACAGACAATAACGAATACGTTCTTATTTTACAGAAACTTTTGGAGCTCAAAGTGCATGAGAATACCCTGAAGATACCTGCATTTATAAACTCCACGCATACAGACACTTATGGAAGGTTGGCACTCATTTCCCAGAATTCTGGAAGTGTATAAAAATGTAAAACTTTGGACACACTGCCTCTTAGGGCCAGGTATGGTAACTTCTGCCTGGGGCAGCTGGGACTGAATCCTCCTCTATCCAGTTTTGCTGCACTGTTCTTTTTCTGTCTCAATCCTTTTTTTATTTTTTATTGTGACTTGTTTAGTAATTTTAAAATTGTTCCAAATGGTAGTTTTAAATAAAGTTTGAACTTGTCTGTAAATGTGTCTTTTGAAAGTCCTTTCCTTTGCTTACAACAGGGGAGGCAGAGTTTGCTGTTGGAAGTTAACTGACTTGAAGCCTTGGTGTGTTTGTAGTGGTTTCTTACTCCTCTTTAGAGAAACACTGTGGACTCTTCTGGGATGAGAAACTCCTGTTTCTTGTTTTCCAACTAATACAGAGGTGTCTACATCTTCTTTGAGGAGTAGACAGTACACACCTACATGTTGCCTTTGTAACCCAAGTATAGCTTGGTCTGTATAAAAAGAAAACAAGACTTCTTCTTCTTGGGCTGCAGAACTAATTCTAGCAGCACATTTATCCAAGACTAGGTAAATTCCCTGGTTTTGTAGTTAACTGCAGAAAAACCATCTGTGCTTTTCTGCATCTTCTGCCTTGTGCTTTCAGTATGCAGAGAGGTGAACCTGACTGAAAATGTGCATCTCTNCCTCTTCCTCAAACTAAACAATCCCAACTCCCTCAATTGATCCACATAAGCCTTATTCTCCAGGCCTCTCACCAGTTTCGTTGCCCTCCTCTGCACTCGCTCCAGCACCTCGATATCTCTCTTGTGCTGAGGTGCCCAGAACTGGACACCAGACTCAAGGTGTGGCCTCACCAGTGCTGAGTACAGGGGGACAATCACCTCCCTACTTCTGCTGGTCACACTATTCTTTATGCAAGCCAGGATGCCCTTGGCCTTCTTGGCCACCTGGGCACACTGCTGGCTAACACCTGGAATTGCTGCACTGGAAAGGAAAGCCTGCAGACCTCTTTCCTGAAGAATTTCACTTGTAAAGGGTTTTCATGTAGGAAGGAGGAAATGTAGGAAATTTACAATTCATGTTTAAAAATCCCCAAAATTTAAAGTCCCCACTTAATGAAGCCTCATGGCAAAGGCAGAATGAGAATTGCAGGAAAACAGATGAGAAAGCTTGAACCAGAATATAAATTCTTGCTTTTTTTTTAGATCAGAGTTGCTAACAACAGTGAAGTCACCCCATGGGGCTGGAGACAGCTTATTGGGCAGATGTGCTGCATTACAGAGACCCTGCTGACCTTGAACAGAGAGCAGCTCAAATGCAATGGTCACCAGTCAGTCAGGCTTGTCTTCCTTTGAGGCTGGTGTAATCACAGGGTTCCGTGCCGTGGGAGACAGACTAGTGCCCGTGAAGCCTAAATATGCCTGAAGTTGGAATAAAGAGTGTGGTTCTGTGATTTCTTTCTGCTTTTTCTTTTACGTTTGTTCTGAGTGGCTCCAGGTTTCTGTGAGTGGCTTCTGAAACGGCAGATTGCAATCACGTACGTGCCTTTAATCTCCAAAGCATAATAAAAGGTTTGAAGGCATCTGAGTTACTCTGCAGGCTTGAAACTCCTGTGGGAAAAACCTCAGGATTTTAAGGACAGACGAAATACAGGTTTGCCTTTGTCACAGCGTGAAAGCGAAATGAAGTTAAAGTTTCTAATCACTACCTGGGCACAAGAATCATTCAGTAAGTCTGAAAGGGGACGTTTTCATAAAGCAGAACACCACTTGTGCATCTGAGACAAATCTAGTTTATATAGTAAATCATTAAACCCCAAAGCTCAGGAAATGGCATGAGCACATACCGTTCTTCAGATCTTGTCCTGAAACTCTGTCTCTTGGGTTCTGTTCTCTCTATCCCTTCTGCACAGGGTTGTTGAGGTTGGCAGGGACCTCTGGGGGGGTCATCTTGTCCAACCCCCCTGTTCCAGCAGTGCCACTTAGAGCTGGTTGCCCAGGGCTAAGCCCAGATGTTTTTTGACTACCTCCAAGGATGGAGACTCTACAATTACTTCAGCAAACCTGTGCCAGGGCATGGTCACAGTCACAAAGTGTTTGCTGACACTGAGGGAAGCTCCTGTGTTCCAGTTTGAGTACTGGATAATGGAAGTAGGCTACAGGGGTGCAAATAGAATTGCTGAAGAAGTGCTCTCTTACAGTCTGATGTGAGTCCTGTGCATGTGTAGTTCAGTTCAAGTATAGAATCACAGAATCAGAGAATCATTCAGGTTGGAAGAGACCCCTGGGATCATCAAGTCCAACCATCAGCCCTACTCTACAAGTTCTCCCCTACACCAGATCCCTCAACACCACATCTAATCTGCTCTTAAACACAGTCAGGGATGGTGACTCCACCACCTCCCTGGGCAGCCCATTCCACTGACTGACCACT
>VZTM01017284.1:122832-141065 GCA_013400555.1 Jacana jacana | reverse complement strand
CAAGCCAGGATACCCTTGGCCTTCTTGGCCACCTGGGCACACTGCTGGCTCATATTTAGCTGCTTGTCAACCAACACCCCCAGGTCCTTTTCTGCCAGGCAGCTCCAGCCACACTGCCCCAAGCCTGTAGCCATCCATGGGGTTGTTGTGGCCCAAGTGCAGGACCTGGCACTTGGCCTCGTTGAAGGCCCTGCCATTAACATTGGCCCATCTATCTAGTCTATCCAAGTCCCTCTGTAGAGCATTCCTGCCCTCAAGCAGATCAACACTCCCACCCAACTTAGTGTCATCTGCAAACTTACTAATAGTGTTTTCTATGTCCTTATCTATATCATCAATGAAAATATTAAAGAGGAAAGGCCCCAGTACTGAGCCCTGAGGAACCACTTGTGACCGGCCACCAGCTGGATTGAACTCCATTGAGCACCACCCTTTGGGATCATCCTTCCAGCCAGTGCTCAATCCAGCAGAAGGTGTTCTTGAGCGTTAGGAGAGAAGATCTTGCTTTAAAAGATGATGGGGGGGTGCATGTAGGAGATACAAGAAGCAGAGTATTCTAGCTGATCCATGACTTGCTCTCTTACTAATGAGGGCCCCAATGAATATTGTATTCTACTGCCCATTATCCATTGCACAGATTCTGACTTCAGAGACAGCTCTGGGGAGCAATGAGTACAAAAAAATCAGATATAATGACTTTCTTTTTTTAGGATGAAAAAGTTAAGAGGCCAGAGCTGGTTCTCTTCTGCAGCTGACAGAGTTTAGTCACAGCTCTTCCCCCTCTGCAACACCCCCCCTCTTCCTGTCATGTAGCACCCACCTGACACGCCATAGAGCACACAGGCACAGAGGAACCGAGCCCTGCTGGGCTTCAGCTCATTTTCACTATGGAAGGGAGGTGGAATCACTGATTTCTTCCAACAGATTGCAACGTTTATTTTCATCAGACCCCCTTGTGTCCTGAAACGATTCATGCTCCAAACCTTAGTACAGCACGCACAAAACAAGGTGTGAAGACAACAGAAAACTCCCAGTAACTCGGGGTTGCTTTTGGTGCAACTCTACCGTGCTGAACCTTAGTTGTTTCCACAGGAGCACTACCTTGTGTAACAACAAGGAGTTCCAACAAAACACAACCCTTCAGATGAGCATAAGTTAGACTGTAAGACACTCTTATTTCAAGAGAAGCCTTCTCCCACTCCCATCAGGTTCTCATTCAAAGGCCTCCTGGAACATCTCTTGCCCTGCTTTTATGTAAGCTTCTCTCTCCTCGTTTGTCATGAGGGACACAAGCTCTGGGTTCTCACAGATTTCGCTGTATGAGCGTGGCTGACCGGCCACCATCAACATCAGGCCGGGCATCTCTTCTTCATCTTGGTCGGAGCTGCTGCCTTCTGCTTTCATCATTCCTGCTCCTCCCGAGCGCTTGGTGTCTTCTTCAGACTCACTGCTGTCGCTGCCCAAGCTGGGGAGGTTGCTTTTGACCACGGGAGCCTGGTCTGTGCTGGCTGATGACTTGGACTCGTGGATCAGCAGGGTCTTGATGATTTCTTTGTCAGTGACTGTTTCTTTAACGCTTTCTTCAGTTCCCTCAGAAGCCTTTACACCTAAATCCACAGCACAGTCAGTGGGTTACAGTTACCACAGGCATCCTAACACACACCTTTCTCCTACTCTGCATCTTTTTTTACCCACACTTTGGGATTCTCCTGAAAGCGCAGAGGTTTCCAAGAGCTTTAACAGTTACCACTACTGTTTCTGCACAGTTACAGCCAGCAATTTCAGGGCCTGGTATCTGACCTCTGGTTTGAGAAATACTACCTGAATTGGCCTAAAAACCAATTTAGGTTTTAAAAACGAAGATCCGATTGTCACTAGTGCAGAATGAAAGCATTACTCTGCACTCAGAGCCAAGCTCATTACATTTTGGATAGGTTTTTAGTATTTAGATCCACCAAGGCTGCTGAGTTTCCTGAAATTGGGTTTTGCTCATGCTTAAAACTTACCAACACTGTTGTTGGTGGCTGTTGTTGCTCCTTCCATGGTACTCTCTGATATCCAGATGGGCTGCTCTTTAGTTGCTTTCTCCCTTGTTTTCTTCTTGGGCTCAGAGTCTTGGACATTGATGACCAAGCTTTGGGTGTACATATTGCCAAAGGAGGAACTTTTGGTGGCCCATTTTTCAGGTCGGACGCGGGATTCAGGCAGGCTGGAGCCCATCTTCTGATCAAAGCTGAACGAAACACCACCCGTTTCAGACAGGTTAAATACAAGCAAGACACCCCTCCCTCCAATTCCCAGACAAAAAAAAAAGACCCAAAAAAGCCTGTTTTGTCAGCAGCCCGGCTTTAGTGAGTGCTCTCTATTAAAGCAACTTGCATTCCCATCACCTCATCACAGATGCAGGTGATTTTGAAGCCCTGGTTTTGGGGTGGTCCCTTCAGTAGCGCATCCCAGGCTGGAGCACACCGATACACAATCATTACATTCTCCCGGGAGGAACACAGGAGCCAAAGGACAAGTCTGTAAAATTGCTCCTTAAAACCAAAAATGCAGCAAAATTAAAACTCTAAACACACAGCAGTAATTTAGAGCATCTTGGATAGTACAGGCTTCTTCCTTCAGCAGCCGATGGCACCGAACAAAACGGAATGGAGCGGAAAGGAGGTTGCAAGATCAAAGATTTTACAACTGGGAAGGTCTGGGGTTTTGGGGTGGGTTTTTTGTCTTGATGAGAAACCCTAGGGTCGTGTTTATACCTTCCTGATATCGCAGGTATTTCTGTTGGCGGGGGCTCCAGCAGGTCGTACGGCAGAACGATGTCCTCGGCCTCCCGCAGCAGCACGAAGATGGGCTCCATCTGCTCGTTGAATTTTGCCAGCAGGGTCCGAGCGTCCCTCTTGGGAAAGGCTGAGGCATCTTCCTCTACCTCAGTGTTGCAGTAGGTGCAGCGGAAAGTCTCTGCAACGTTACCCAGAGTGGAAACCCCTCAGGTTCAAAGGATGGAGATGATGAGCAGCACCATGTCAAGACCTCCACAGCCTGGACAATCACCTAGATGCTCTCACTGAGCTGGACTTTACCCATTTGCTCACAACAAGGGGAACCAAATTTATACAGGCAAGTTGGGGAGATTTGGGGAGTTCTTTTGTGTCTTGGGGTTTTATTTATATCTTTTATTCCTTGTTAGAAGGACCAATATCTACACACTTGCCAAGCAAGAGAGAAGTGTCTATATTGGGAGGGGGGGAATTGAGCTGGATTGCCATCAGGTAGTAAGGTTTTTGCTTGTTTTTTTTTCTTCCATCTAATCTTTTTTGCAGTTTGTAATGTAAGAAAAGACATTTGTGAGGATAAACAGCATCTGGTTTTAGTTTCAAGGTTGTAAAGCTCAAAAAGACTCGTACAGAGTCACAGCAAATGCTAAAAGCATCATTATTATTTTTTATTATTATTTTTGCTTATGACATAAACATAGAATTAAAGCCAAAATCTGCTAACAGCCTCAGCCCTTGCATTTCATTAATTTGCCAGAGTCCCTCCATTTAGAACTCGGGGAGGGGGGAAATTTTGGTCAGTGACATCAGGCCAGCTTCACCTCTGCTGTTTGCAGTTGGTCACACGGAGCAGAGTTCACCCTCCCTGGCTCTGGCTCTCCCTTCCAGGTACCGTGACCCAGAGGTTAACACCACACCTGCGCTGTCACGTATCACGATACAGTGGCATTTTAACCCATTTTGAAAGACTGTTCTATATTTGATTCCAGAGAAGAGAAACCCGTGACCCCCGATGCCATTTCCGCCATGGACGCATCGTGTTGCCCTGGGAGGAGCCCAAACTTCCCCATTTCCAACATCAGAGGGACAGAACGGCGCTCATGGCCTCTCCCGCACCTCACTAATTGCGGTAGGTGCCTGCAAATGGCTCTGTCCATCTGGTCCCACTCTTCCATCAGAAGAATTGAGCACAGGAACAGACAAACTAATTCAAAACTGGGTGAAAGGAGTATCGTGATCTCATGTTGTTATGAGGAAGTGGGACTCATCAGACTGGGATCTGAGTAATCTCAGTTGAGGTTAAGCCTCTTGCTCCCAGCAAGGCTGAGGCCTGAGAGCTGATGCCCAAACCCAAGAATATATTCAAGATTGTTCTTCCTCTTTCTTGGCCTGTTCTATGGAGATGTCTTGTCCTCTTACCCTCACCTCCCAGCTTCTCCCATCCTAGGCCCTTGCGCACCAGTGAGCAAGCGGTATATCCAAAGATGCTCTTACTGCCAAGTTTTCACAGGAGCTGATTGTGTGCTATCAGAGCTATTCTTTAAGATAAGGGCAAATAAGCCTTATAAGGAACATACCTGTGAGCACATCAAAGAGATGATTGACTTCCAGGTCTGTGTAAGTGCTGGAGCAAGACGGGCATTTGAAGGAGAACCTGGTGGTTGAATCCCGCTCGTCTGCCTCGATTTTCCGGCGTATGTGATCCAGTTTGTATTTCACCACGTTCACCAGCACCTTGTAGTTGATGTAGTAGTAATTGTGCCTCGTGCTCTTCCCGTTGGGCCCCGTTTCCACTCGCATCCGCAGCTTCACCAGTTTGTCCGCCTTGAGCGTGTTGAGGACGGTGCGCAGCTGCTTCCTCTCGTACTTGAGCAGCTGCAGCAAGTCCTCCTCCTTCACGCAGGGGTAGCGGATCAGCACATCCAGGGCCAGGGAATACTCCACTCCGTAAAAACCACGCACGATGTACTTGGCCAAGTGCTTTAGGGTGGCCGGCACCTCCGTGATAACGCTTTGTTCTTCCATCAGGAGCCAAAACGCTGGGAGGAAAAAGTAGTGCAGAAACCAAGAGAAGGGAGAGGAGCCAGGGTGAGACCTTCTCGGCACCCACAAGCAGGTAGGGAGCAGGTCTTGTGCAAGAGTCCCCACCAAACAGGTAAATCTAAAATCCCTAACGGGCACCTGGGGAGGGCAAGGTATCGCTAGATATCCGAGATTGCCTAATTGCCAGCTACAATGATTACACCTGAAACAGGCATGTCCTCTTGTGTAAAATCCCACAGACGATATCTAGGAAGACGGGTTACAGGAAGGTCATAACAATCCTCCTCAGAGAAGGCAGCGCGGTCTGCTGGCACATCTAGCTCTGCTTGAAGAGTCTGCCCTCATCCCACCACCAGCCACGTCGCATCTGAAGGGAATGCTCAGTCAAACAAAGGCCTAGTGAAGCCGGAGCACTGGATGCTCCGTCTTCTGCGGCACCATCCACCAGCACAGGGCACGTGGGGCTGTGCCTGCTTGTTCCACCACACTGCATCACTATGCACGTGCAGCAGAATGTTTTCCTCCTTAGTGCTCTTCTCCCCTGTAGAAATAGGGCTTCTGGCAATAGCCTAATCCCATTGACTGGAATGTAACTCATTTTAATCAGTCCAGCTCCCCCATTTCTTACTTGTAAGGATTGGAGGCAGAAGAAGTAAGTGTGGTATGCTTCAGTAAAGCCACATCCTGATTCCCTTCTTGGAGGCATCAACAGTAATGTTGATACAGCCACCTCTGGCCAGATGGCTTTGTAAGGAACCATGCAAGGTGCTGGTGGAACCACTGGATCTGAAAGCGGGCTGGTGGTGGGATGGTGTGTTATGGCATGGTGCACGGCCAGCACTGGCACCCACTGCTGAGGGGCACCTTGCTCAAGCCCAGGTAACTGCATATCATAGAGCTTCCAGGTGACCATCAGAAACCCTGGCTAAACCAACAGATCCTTGTAGTTGAGCCATAACTACATTTGCCCCTCACAGGGGAAGCACTGCCTTTGGGTTAACCCAAACCAAACCTAAACCTCGGGAGAGGTCTGAGGCTCAAAACCTCAAAGGCACCAGCACCACAGTGACCTGAACTTCCCACAGGAAGAGCTGGGAAACACTGGAATAGGCTGTCCAGGGAGCTGGTCAGGTTTCCCTACTTCAACTGGAGAAGAGCCTGAGCAACCTGTCCTGGCTTTGAGACTAGTTCTGCCATGAGCAAGGGTTGGACCAGACTGTTTCCAGAGGTCCTGGCTAACCTGAATGCTTCTGTTCTATTCCAAGAGAGTTAAACATTACTAGAGTCAGGAGAGAAGCTTTGGGAATGTCAGTCAGTGGCTGGAGAGTCCTCCTCAGACTGTGAGAAGAGCATTTCTGTGATTTATTTGCTTTTATAACAAAAAGCCTTAAGGAGGAAGCAAATTTTTGTGTGTGTTATTATTATTATAGCTTTGCTCTTTCACTTCTCCTTTGCCCTCATCCTCAAAAGAGGACTTAACTAAACAGTGCTCCTGACTGTCATGTGTTGGCATAGCTCATTGCATGACTACAGAGACAAGATCCCCTTCCCCGGGCAGGAAAGCACAGGACCTTGAGCTGGTGTTCAACCAAGTCTCCCAGAAGCTAAATCCTGTTCTTGCCACCAGCCCCAGCAACAAGGGTATGACACACCATTGGATGCACACACGTGAGGACGTGTTGCTGGTGAGACATCTTCTAGTCAAGAGTTGGGAACTCCATCTGCTGACAAGAGAAGTTAAAGAAATCTTTGGGACTGCAATCCCATCTCCACCTCTTTCCTTGATGGATGCACTATCTCAAGCTGCTGGTGCTTTTTCTGCTGGATAAGGCCCTGTGCAGACCTGCTGGATAACAAGTCACTGAGCATGATGGAGATCCTTGAGCCACTTGACCATGTTCACACCCCAGCTGTGCTCAGCAGCCTATTTCCCTTTCTCCATCCACAGTAAGGGCTCCTTGCTTTCAGAAATGCATAGGCTTGAAGTAGGATAAGGAGATGCAGAGGAGATGGTCTATATATTGAGAACAGCCAAGGAGCTTCAGACAGCAGAGGAGCTACCAGTGTGCAGAGCTTGGATTTACCACTCTGGACAGAGGCTTACAGACTGGATTCCCACATCTACTCTCCAGCATTTTAACCCCAGGGACTCCTGAGCATAAACCACGAGATTTCTGGAGCGCAGACAAACATCTGACTACTTCTGCAGAAGGATACACTAACTTATGCTAAAGACTCATCTTTTGCCCAGTGACAGGATGAGGAAATGGGCACAAACTTGTAGATAAGAAGTTCCATCTGAACACGAGGAGGAACTTCTTCACTTGGAGGATGGCAGAGCCCTGGAAGAGGCTGCCCAAAGAGGTGGTGGAGTCTCCATCTCTGGAGACATTCAAAACCTGCCTGGACACATTCCTGTGTGACTTGCTCTAGGTGGACCTGCTTTGGCAGAGAGATTGGACTAGATGATCTCCAGAGGTTCCTTCCAAGCCCATAGCATTCTGTGATTCCTTTTTCTGGCCTCACAAATTTAGACTTTGTTTCCATGCAGCGTCTTATACTCAGCAGGAAGGGTTGGATGGACAGTATCCTCAGCCACCTCCAGAGATTAGGAGTATGGTGTTGAGTTTCAACAGGCTCTGGAGAGCCCTATGCCTTGTTCTTCTCCACTGTGGGGTCAAGCAGCCCAGGGAACAGAGGCACTGAAGCCTCCAACTGAAGCCTGAGGAATGCAGCCATCACCTGTTTCTATGACCTGGGTCCAGCCCCACCAAGAAGCACCAAGTGCAGTCCCAGCATGTGTGTGGGACACAATACTGGTCACGTGCATCAGTCTGGGCCAGCATCTCCAAAAAGGGCAAGGTGGCTCCTGTGGGAGTTGGTTTTATATGGACACCCCTTGGATTGTGACACTACTTAAAAAAAAAAAGAACAAACCCACTTCCGCACCCAGTCCTTGGCTAATGGGGACAGAACCCTGACCCTCAAAGTACTTGCACCAGGAGCAGGTCTCATGACTTTTTTTTCCTTACCCCAAGTCAAATATGGAATGAAACCATTTCAAAGGGAGCGTGGTAAGTCACACAGAATCACAGAATCTCAGGGATTGGAAGGGACCTTGAAAGATCATCTAGTCCAACCCCCCTGCCAGAGCAGGAACACCTAGAGCAGGTCACACAGGAATGCCTCCAGGCGAGTTTTGAATGTCTCCAGAGAAGGAGACTCCACAACCTCCCTGGGCAGCCCCTTCCAGTGTTCCCTCACTCTCACTGTGAAGAAATTTTTCCTCATATTTAACTGGAATCTCCTCTGTTCCAGCTTGCACCCATTACCCCTTGTCCTATCATTGGATGTCACTGAGAAGAGCCTGGCTCCATCCTCCTGACACTCACCCTTTACATATTTATAAACGTTAAGAAGGTCACCCCTCAGTCTCCTCTTCTCTAAGCTAAAGAGACCCAGCTCCCTCAGCCTTTCCTCCTATGGGAGATGCTCCACTCCCTTCATCATCTTGGTAGCCCTGCCCTGGACGCTCTCAAGCAGTTCCCTGTCCTTATAACATAGTTATAAGTCAATAACATCATTAAGGAAGGAGCAGGACCTGAACTGGAAGCTGACTGATCAGTTCTCTGGGTGTCTCCTGAGCCCAGACTCACCTTGCCCACACGTGTCTCTACGGCTCTCGAGGGCTGGAAGTCCGGACTGTGCTGGAATGCTTCCTAGTGCCTTGATGTTAAAAGCTCTTCAGGTCTTACAACCAGATAAACTATGCAGGGAAATTAACACCAAAAAAGAAATATAAGATATCCAAACCAACACCCCACAGTCAAAAACAACCCACAGAATACCCCACTGCACCCCCATGACAACATACACACACACCCCCATACACACACCATGTACACAGCAGGAGTAAATGTTGGGAGAAGAGTGAAAAAGCTTTTCTCAACAAGAAATCCATAGAGCCCACTGTCCATGGGAATTTGGATACAGAAACCTTCGATGCAATGTAAAGTGCAATGGCTTGCTTTTACAAAAATGGCTGAATTTGCCCCAGATAATGAACATTCATGGAAAACACAAACCTCTCCATAAGCGCACCTTAAGCTGAACCAAAACTGTCTGTGTTTTATAGTAAAACCTACATAAAACCCAAGCTGGGGGTGGAAGCTCTCTGCATTGCCGTGGTTTATTTGAGGCCGTATCTCTCCAGGCCACATTCACAAACCTCTCCATTTAGTAACCTGAGGTTTGGCACTTGAGGAAAGCTGCTAAGTTATTAGAAGCTGTTACATGGTCTCCAGTTTGCAGGCAGCAGTCCTCCTCCGAGAGGAAGAGAGGAAGAAGAGGAGCAGCTCCCTGCAGAGAGAGAGGGGCTTTAACCAGGAACCTGCTCCATAGCTGAACTGTGCTCTGCATTAAGGAGACTGGTATCTCACTACTCAGGTAGATTTTATTCCCTCTTTTTTCCAGCTGACAGCACGCACAAACAAGATATTTTCCAAATCACAGACTATATTGTAATTTTAGCTGCTTTTAGAGTACTTGTTTTTACCAGAGTGGGAGCTACCTTCTTATCACTGAAGGATCTTAAAAGTACTCGATGTAGCCAAGACACCTGTGAGGCCACAGCGTCACAGAATAGTTAACACGGAGCCACTTTGATCTTCATCAAGGGGAGGTGACCACAAGCTTCATTTCCCTACAAGCAGGAACTAACTTCAGGATCCTCTTTTTCCTTTGGGAAACCCACACAGAGTTGGGCCATGCGTTGGCAGGCAGCTGCCAAAGGCAGAATTTCAAGTTAAGAGGCCCCATCCAGAGCAAGTTCTGCAAGGTTCCTCTGAAGCCAGTTGCTTAATTAACATTTAACCTGAGCTGCCTGAGAAGGCAAACTCCCCATCTCACGCTTCTGCAGACACTAAACCAGAAAGATTTACTGAAGTAACCTTTTGTCAGCCTTCATATAAAGTGTGTCATTGGGAAATAAGTATAAATAACCTTATCATTACCTCTCTTGCACAGGCAGAAAACATCAGGCTGACATCGTGGGGGAATTGCTCCATTCCTAAGAGCTTCAAGTCACTGCAAAACAAGCTTAAGTACTTCCCAGCCTTTCCCTAGACCCTATCAGTGAGAAGCCCTGATTACCACCCAGCTGCTGCAGGAGAGTCCCCAGATCACACCTCGTTAGCAACCGAGTGAATCCGGCCTTTGTGTTGCATCATGATAAAGTTATAAATCTTATTGCTCAACGAAATCCACCCACAGCAGGAAAGGGCTGGAAATGTAAGAGCCTGCAACCTCTGATTAGTGTTCCCATCCCCGGGACTTTGGGAGACCAAAAGAAACATGATAATTAACCCTTTGTTGTTGGTTGCTGTTGTTGTTGCAAAGGGAATATTTAGCACAGGGTAACTTACATTGTTTGTCTTTAGAAGCTTTCATGACCAAACCAGCCTGGAAACCTGAATATCTTGCAAGTGAAAAAGCAAACAAACAAAAAGCTGGGATTAATACTATTACTAGTTTTTGCACTTATTAATATTTTTTTTAGGTGACTTAACGCCTTCACAAAGAAGTAAAAAGCAGTCTTTGCCCGTGTTTCTCTAGAAGGTAAAGCTATAAACGCAGTTATTTCCTTTTGCACTCTGACGGCTGCGTTTACAAGCAGCGGTGGAACCAGGTCGCCAGGCACAAGGGTTAAAGCATGGAACCCTCCTCCGTTCGTAATCATCCCGTTCCATCTCGAACCCAGGGCTCTTGCGTGTGCTTGTCTTTTAACGCACGCGGAGCGGAGGCTGGGGCTCTGCAGGGATGGGGCTCAGGTCTCCCCGGTAGGTGTTGCGGCACGTCCCGTGCTTTCCCCTCCGCTTCCCGACTCTTCCAGCTTTCCCCCGGGGAACCCGCAGGCTGCGGGAGCTCCTCCCCTCTGTGCCGGGCAGGCTGCCGGACCGGTGGCTCTCAACGGGAGGTCATGCCTCTGAGAAACGGTCAAAACCAGAGAAGAAACCTCCCGTTTTAGGAGCTGCAGCAGGAATTTAGATTTCAAAACGCTACAAGGGTTTGAGGCTGCAGTTTAGAAACTGCGGGAACGGGTGACTGAATAAAACCCCTAAGGTTAGCTCTGCTCCTGCTCGTGATTTATAGTAGCCAGGGGTTGGGTTTGTGCCTTATGATGGGAAAAAAACCAACCCTGCTACTACTCTTTTCTGTTCCATTAAGTAAAGCTATTTGGTAGGTACCCATAACTGAGAAGTTGGGACTGTTTAGTTGGAGGAAGAAGAGGCTGAGGGGAGACCTCATCACTCTCTACAACTGCTTGAAAGGACATTGTAGAGAGGTTGGTGCTGGTCTCTTCTCACAGGTAATCAGTGATAGAACAACAGGGAATGACTGCAAGCTGCAGCAGGGTAGGTTAGGCTGGACATTGGGAAAGAATTCTTCACAGAAAGAGTGGTCAGACACTGGAATGGGCTGCCCAGGAAGGTGGTGGAGGCCCCATCCCTGACTGTGTTTAAGAGCAGATTAGATGTGGTGTTGAGAGATCTAGTGTAGGGGGGAACTTGTAGAGTAGGGCTGATGGTTGGACTTGATGATCCCAAGGGTCTCTTCCAATCTGAATGATTCTATGATTCTAAGTATAATTGGCATAAAACTCCAACTGCAAAATGTTCAAATGAGTAAAATTCAGCAGATGCACCTCACCCCATTATCAAGGTTCCCCAGAATGTGCCTTTCTTGTTGTGCTACACCAGAAAAAAGACAGGAGTGAGACAACTTGCTCGTGCCTGTTGGGTTTAGTCCATGGGGAATGTTTACAGTGAATAATCCCTGTGGGTTTCCTCGCTGAGTGTTTTGAACAGGGAAAGTGTTGTGTAACCTCAGTGCTGTGATTTGTGACAGTTCTCAGCCTGTGTGTGTGGAACCAGATGGCAGGAAAACACAAACCAGCTTTATAAAAGAAGGAGGGTGATGGTCTGGCTGGTAGCACAGCGTTCAGACAGGGGAAAGCACAACCACCTGTGCAGGCTGGGACTGGGCACACCAGGGCAGCCCTGAGGAGAAGGACTTGGGGGTATTGGTGGATGAGCAGCTCACCGTGAGCCAGTGATGTGGGCTCGCAGCCCAGAAAGCCAACCCCATCCTGGGCTGCATCAAAAGCCATGTGGCCAGCAGGGTGAGGGAGGGGATTCTGCCCTTCTGCTCCACTCTGGGGAGACCCCACCTGGAGTACTGCATCCAGATCTAGGGCCCCCCAACATAAGAAGGGCAGAGACTTGTTGAAGTGGGTCTAGAGCAAGCCACAAAGGTGATCTGAGGGCTGGAGCCCCTCTGTTGTGAGGACAGGCTGGGAGAGTTGGGGTTATTCAGCCAGGAGAGGAGAAGGCTCCAGGGAGAACTTCGAGCCCCTTCCAGTACTTAAAGGGGCTATAGGAAAGATGGGGAGGGACTCTTCATCAGGGAGTGGAGTGATAGGACAAGGGGTAATGGTTTTAAACTGGAAGAGGGGAGATTAAGATTAGATATTAGGAATAAACTTTTTACTGTGAGGATGGTGAGACACTGAAACAGGCTGCCCAGAGAAGCTGTGGCTGCCCCATCTCTGGAGGGGTTCAAGGCCAGGCTGGAGGAGGCTTTGAGCAACCTGGTCTGCTGGGAGTTGTCCCTACCCAGGTCTCGATGGTCTCTAAGGTGCTTTCCAACCTGAAACCGTTCTATGATTCTAGCACTGTTCACCAAGGACAGTCAGCCTCCCCACAGCAGAGCTGCATCTCCATGTAGCAAAGGTCCTGCTCAGCCTGGTGGCTGCCTCTTTGGCAATTCTGCAGGGGCTGGTGCTGGGCTGCCTGTGCCCTGCCGGTGCAGAGGAGACAAAATCTCAAGCCAAAAGAAAAAAAAACAATAAAACCAGAAAGATGTGGTTTGATTCCTGACCGCTGGTAACCCCGGGCACCGAGGTCCGTGGGAAGCAGGGCTGCTGCCGGCCTGGTGTTGCCACATTGCTGTAAGAGGGATGTTACTGAAAGCAGGAGCTGGGGATGGGGCTGGGCAAAGCCTCCTGGCTGCCTCTCAACCCCAGCTGGGTGGCCAGGAGGCTTCCCCCCAGCCGTGTGGGCAAGAGCCATGCTCATGGGCTGCCTGCTGAGAGGGGAGGGGGGGCAGGTAATTAACTGAGCAGTCCCAGGTGGGAGAAATCAAGGCAGAATGTGATCAGAGGCTGAAGGAGAAGGTTGAAGGGGATGAAGGTATAATCAAGGTCCTGCCAGAGCAAATGCAGAACATTTCTCCTGTTGGCAGGGCAGAGGTGGATGTAGATGGCCTGGCAGGAGGCTGTGATCTGCACCTTGGGAGCTCTTACAACTTGCTTTGTTGTCCTATCCAGGCCCAACAGCTGCTCTTCTGCCTGCCCTGGACTGGCACGTGGTATGTCCTGCTGCATCCAATATTCTCCACACCGATACCCAGCCCTTGGGTGAAAGACTACAGAGTGCTTGTGCACTCCACCGCTGCAAAGCACCAGCATGCCACCACCACAGTAAGTGTCCCTGTGGAACCTTCTCAGCCAGAACGTGGGGCGTTAATGTTCAGCACCAGTCTGTGGCCCTGAGTCCTGCTTACGGTGGGGACTGTCCAAAACTCACATCAAGAGGTGTTCTCTTCCCGGTTTTCCTGTGGTGCTCTCCCTGTGTTACCTAATTCCATGATCCTTGCAGGCACGCTGGTATCCAACCTTGTCTGAGGGCTCCGGGCCTCTTTTCGGATTAATGTTGTCATCTCTGATATTTAGTAGATAGAGGATACTGTGCCTGAGGGTATGGAGCTTGGAGGTACCAATTTGAAACTGAGATTGCTGGGTAATAAAATAAATGAGGGTATATATTTCAGTTCCTTGGTCTGATTGCAGCACAGCTCCCTCCACCTCGACTGCTCGTGCCAGCAGTACTTCTGAAATACAGCCACTGCTGCCACAGAGTGAGAAGGGGCCAAAGACCACAACCTGGGAGTGAGAATGGGGTTGTCCCAGTAGGTGCTTATGAGGTTCAGCTGGGCCGGAATGATCTTCACTCTCCATACAGAGTAGGGGATGGAAGCATTAGAAAGCAGCCTTGAGGAAAGAGACTTGGGGGTGTCGATGGAGGAGAAGTTGGACATGAGCAGGCAGTGTGCACTTGCAACCCAGAAGGCCATTCCCATCCTGGGCTGCATTAAAAGGTGCAGATCCAGAAAGGTGATTCTGCCACTTTGCTCTGGTGAGACCTTACCTGGAGTACTGTGTGCGGGTCTGGAGCCTTCAATATAGGTAGGATGTGGACCTGATGGAGTGGGTCCAGAGGAGGACCATGGAAATGACCAGGGGGTTGGAGCACCCTTGCTATGAAGACAGGCTGAGGGAGCTGGGGTTGTTCACCCTGGAGAAGAGGAGGCTACGGGAAGACCTCATAGCAGCCTTCCAGTACCTGAAGGGGCTACAGGAAGGCTGGGGAGGGTCTGTTTCCAAAGGCCTGCAGGGACAGGACGAGGGGCAGTGGCTTCAAGCTGGAGAAGAGCAGCTTTAGATTGGGTATTAGGAATAGGTTCTTTACTCTGGGGGTGGTGGAACACTGGGACAGGTTGCCCAGGGAGGTGGTTGAGGTCCCTTCCCTGGAGATATTCAAGGGGAGGCTGGAGAAGGCCCTGGGCAACCTGGTCTAGTTGGGGGTGACCCTGCTGACTGCGGAGAAGTCGGACTAGATGACCCTAGAGGTCCCTTCTGGCCTGGACCTTTCTATGATTCTATTTTTTTCTCTTCTATGGACACAAAAGTATTTTTTATTTATTCATCTTTCTGAACGACAGGAACCATTTTCACTGAAATATAAAGAGGGGAAAAGTCCAGGATGTCTTTTTTCCACATTGGGCACCTGCCTAACCCATCTTAGCAGGATCAACAGCCACGGCCAATTGTGGACAACACGCAATAAGCCCTGTCACTGGAGCTGCCTCGAGTCCCGAGCACCCACCAGAGGCAGCCTCACGGCGGGGATTCTTCTACTGCTCTGGCATAAAGGAGAACAAATCAGACTGAGAGGTTTTCCCAGATCCAATTAATGTAACTCAGGGCTGATTCACTCCAGGTCAGAAAACATCCCGAGTACGGAGCTTCTCGGGGCGCCACCAGACTCGCTCCTTTGGAATTAGCCTCCTCTAAGTCGTGGAGTGTGGGAGCAGACCCAGCTGCAGAAAACCTTCTAAATCTTTCCTACTGCAAGTTTCCGTGCTCTTAAAAACTGGGAGGGAAGACCTGCGTGGTCTGCTCGCTTCTGGTCTTGGCCAGCTGGCACCCTGTGTCTCCAGCCTCCTTCAGCAGCCAAAAGCAGCTGCTTATGACATGCATGAGTACCTAGAGGTTTCTTCCCAAGGTGAACTGTGGTTTCTGCCACCCCTTTGATCAAGCATTAGTCTTTCTGGCTCAGCTTGTTCTTCTGGTGCAAAGGATGAGTGAGAGTTTTTGCTGCTCAGAGAGCTTGGGTGTGCTCTTCTCACCAACACTTCTGCTCCACCATGAGGAGAAGACAGTCCCACTGATGATCAGTGCCGTGAGCAGGTCGCTTGCCTGTGGTTGCCACTAAGGTGAAATGGTGAAATACATGTTTCTGAGCTTTTTGGTTTGCATTTCTTTCTTTCTCCTTCAACCCAGAGGCCGTGGGAAGGTGGGATGGGTGTTTGTGCTTGGAGGGAGGAGTGTTTTGTCATTCATTGTGGTGCCTCCCTAAAGCTCTCAGCTGCTCCTTCTCAGTCCACAGCCCATCACACCTGCTCGCTCCTAGCTCAAGTCTTAACTCTTGCTGCTTTCCTTGCAGATACTTCCCAGGGCTATAGAATGGTTGAGGTTGGAAGGAACCTTAAAGATCATCGAGTTCCAAGCCCCCTGCCCTGGGCAGGGAGACCTCCCACCAGAGCAGGTTGCTCCAAGCCTCATCCAGCCTGGCCTCGAGGCTGCTGCGCTGGAGTTTGCCTTCCAAGCAAAGCCTTAACTCCTGGCTGACTCAGATGCAAACTCCCTGGCACCTCTGTCCCAAAACTGCTGCTTGATTGTGACAGAACCGAGTTCCTGTCCCAGATTCCCCAGTCCCCGCCAGTAGGGGTGATGCCGCTCTCCTCCTGCCCCTGGAACACTATGGGGCTTCCCTGGGGGGGTTTGCAGCCCAGGCTGTGGGGCTATAGGACTTCCTTGGCAAAATGCAAAGTTTTTTGGGTTTTTTTTTTTGGCATTTAAATGCCAGTGCCCAAGCAGATGCTCTGTGTTTCCTGCAAAATGCCTTATTTCATCAAGTTTAATCAAAATAACCCAGATTAAATCTTTGTATTTACATTAACAGGAAAAATCTGCTGGAAGCTAAAATACTGGGGTTGGTTGTAGAAAGAGGAATTGCTGCTCGTTACTCTGCAGCCATAAGAAAACACTGGGTTTCTCTCGTTGCTTCCATATATATTGGTTTTTTGGCTACAGTTTGGTGATTTTTTTGTTTGTTTACAACCTAACTAGGAAAGCTGGGCAATCCTCTTATTTAAACCCAAAAGAGGAAACCAGTCTGGTTGCTTCGTTGCCCTGGGGGGAAAACCCAAACTGGCAAAGAGAAGAGTCAGCCCCTTCTCCCAGTGTGAGAGCTCAGCTCTGTGCCCAGCAAAGGAGGGTGAAGAAATAGACCCTGGTTTGCTCTTTGTGCCTTTCTGTTCTTAAAAAGAGAAAAAAAGCTAAATTAAAGCCTGAAGTTGGAAGTAGTTGTGCTTCACTGGAATAGCCTCAGCTTCTGCTATAACGCCTCGGGCAGCAGAGGGGGTTTTTGGGGGGGGAGGCAGCAAAATGACATTAAAAATAGATGTCTCCACCTGTAACAAGAGCAAATTAAAGTTTGTGTTGGGCTGGAGCAAACCTTCAGAGCTGTCGGATGGAGGTGAGATCAGTAAGGGGTTCATCCCACTCATCACTTCTTCTATACTGAGGCTCAGTGCTTGGTTTGGGGGTTTTTGGTTTGTTTCTAAAGGGCTTTGCTGATGTGGGTGAGTGGTGGGGGAAAGCTGGGCTCTGGCCACGGGACCCAGCTCTGCTTTTGCAATTGGAAAGCAATTTCCAGTGTGGAAACCTGGCACGTCTTGCACAAGGGACGTACCCAAAGCTCGTTAGTGCCTGCCTGTTAATAACCTGCGCTGCCTTGCTCCACGTAGGCTAAAGTGGGCCAGGACTAATTAAGCAAGTCAACTTACTTACTACTTATTCTTAAATGACGAAGTAATTTGATTAGGGCTGTTACACAACTAATTCCAAATAGATCTGACCAACCCCCTGCCGGATTAAGGTGCAAACTCCGCAGCCTAGGATGGGCCCTTCGCCGTACGGACTGTAAGACCTGACTCCTTTAACTGTTTGATGGGAATCAGGTGTCCCAGAAGGTGCATTTCACACCATGCCTGCTCTTTCCCCCCTTACCTAAGCGGTGCTGCTGTGCTCACTTGGGCATAGGCAGGCTGAGCAGTCAGGGCTGAGATGAGAAGTGGGCTGTGAGAGTGCAGTCACGCCAACGCGCTTCTGCTTGCACACTTCAGTTAAAAAATAATAAATAATAAAATTAGATGTACAACTAGACCAGCCCTTCATTTACTGTCAGATTAAACAGCAGGATGCTGAGTTCCCTGGGCTCTCAAAGCATTGGTGCTTCGCATCCCTTTGAGTGGCCTCTTGCTGAGCTGCTCCGGGCCTTGTTCTGAGGCCCAGAATATCGTTCTCCTCAGCCAGAAGCCAGGTTTCTCTGTCAGCTGCTAAACTTGGCTAAAAAGCATTCCTTTGGTCCCTGCTTCTCCTGTTAGCGATGGAGGGAGAGCCTCCAATGAGGAGAGTTTGCTGTCAGCTGGTGACCCAGTTGCTGAAAGAAGGGATGGTTAAAGCTTCTCTTCTAATATTTCTTGCAGACCGGGAAGCGATACTCAGTACAGCTTAGCCAGGCGTACTCGGGTGGAAGCTGACTTGGCATCTCAAGCCTTACAGCCAGTAACATGTTTCCCATTCTGTAAACTTCTTCTGGAGACCTCAAAACCAGTAACATGTTTCCCCTTCTGTAAACTTCTTCTGGAGACCTCAAAACCAGTAACATGTTTCCCATTCTGTAAACTTCTTCTGGAGACCCCAAAACCAGCCAACACCTCCCTTACAGCAGCAGCAGCTGGTGGGGATACGAGTAGCACCCCTTTCCTGGGGTGGTTACGAAGAGATGACAAGGGACTCAGCATATACACCAGCCCCCCAGCCTGACCCTCCAGTCTCTCCCCTTTGCCTGTTACAGAACACGAGAGACAGCCCCGGAAACAGCCCGTGATGTAGGGACACAGAAAACACTGTCAGTCAGTTTGCAGATGACACCAAGTTGGGTGGGA
>VZTM01017284.1:105282-122753 GCA_013400555.1 Jacana jacana | reverse complement strand
GAAGAGGAGGCTGAGGGGAGACCTCATCACTCTCTACAACTGCTTGAAAGGGCATTGTAGAGAGGTTGGTGCTGGTCTCCTCTCATGGGCAATTAGCCCATTAGAACAAGAGGGAATGGCTGCAAGCTGCAGCAGGGTAGGGTTAGGCTGGACATGAGGAAAAAGTTTTTCACAGAGAGAGTGGTCAGTCAGTGGAATGGGCTGCCCAGGGAGGTGGTGGAGTCCCCATCCCTGACTGTGTTTCAGAGTAGATTGGATGTGGTGTTGAGGGATCTGGTGTAGGGGAGAACTTGTAGAGTAGGGCTGATGGTTGGACTTGATGATCCCAAGGGTCTCTTCCAACCTGAATGATTCTATGATTCTAAAGCCACTGCTCCCCTGGACATCAGGGTGCCCATGCTTCCCTCTGATTCCTTAAGGGACCTTCACTTTCTTAACTGGAATCCTGGCCAATGGTCCAGTCTGATCTGGCTTCCCTCCCTCCTTCCAAAACACCAACGTAACCAACCAAAAGACTCTCCAACACCACGCTGGTACCTGCTGCTGCCTGTGACAGCAATAGCTTCAACCATCAGTTTCAGACAGAAATCGGGTTTCAGTCTCATAAATCAGTCTTTTTCTCATAAATCTCAGGAAATCAGTCTTTTTTGGAAGCGGGTGCCCTTTCTGCCATGCGATACGTAACGCGCGTGGGGCCTTCCACCGAGGTATGAAACCACTGTGCTTTGGTCAAAGAAAGCAGTTCTTCAGAGAATTTTTTGTATTAGTGTTTATTTTTTGGAGACAACAGAAAAATCTGTGTTAAAACCCCAAAAATAAAATTGTTAACAAGCCAAGAAGGAGCTTCAGCAAAAAGATCTCTAAATCAGGGAGAAGAGACATTTTCTGGCTCAGATCTTGTTTGTGGCACTTCCCTATGACCATGTTTCTTTGACTAGAGATGGACTTTGGTAGGTTATTTTATGACAGGACACCTTAGATCTTCATATTGGGCCAGACCACTAACAACTCAAGTGCTTAGGGAAGAACAGCAGAACCCTCCTGTCCCCGCTGGCCACCCGACAGCCTGACTCTTTTCCCCTGGCTGGTGGGTGCCATTTCAACTCATGGGTGTTTTACACGTGGTTTCAGCTCAAAAAACACCAAACCAAAAAAAAATAAATCAAAAACCCAACCCCCCAAAAAATACCAAACCCACAGACCAACCCAAGAATACTGTCAGGACCGAAGAGATGCAGGAGCCAAGTGCTGATCTCCTTTGGTAGGAACGGCTGCAATCAATTAACCCGACGGTAATTAGTACAGAGTTCTCCTCAGCAGAACTGCTGCGTGGAAAAGCGAGAAAGTCCAACGGGAGAGAGGGTCCTGCGCTGTTAGAAGCTCATTGATTGACGTTTCTAGGTAGCCAGTAGATTGCTGAAGAAAGGAGTTAGGCTGAGGAATCTTTTTCCAGAAGTTACTTTTGTTTTTCTCACAGAGGACCTCCCATTCGGACAAGCAGCTTCCAACCCAGGACAGGGCCGGGCCTACCAAGGGCTACAGGGGTCTGGGCACTCCCGCAGGTAAGTCTCTGTGTGGCCGTTATACACCTCCATCAGCGTCGTGCAGACAGTCAGCTACCGGGAGGAAGAAAAAGAACTCGTTTCTTCGTTACAGTAATTAATGTAATTACACCTGTGTCTGATACCAGCTGAACTGTTCATCTACAACCAGCTTTTATCTTATTAGCTCCACGATGTGTGAGTAGCTTGTGTCCCCGGCCAAGCGTGCTGCCTCTACTGACCGGGGTACACACAGAGTACAGAGCTGCGGGGCCTTTGGAAAACAGCTCTTCCAGTCATGACATTTCCCCTAACCCCCCCCAATGTACCCCTGTGCCCTCCTCCTCCTCAGCTGAGGGCACTTGGGGGTCTGCCCCACACCCCACCGCTCTCCCCTAACCCCCCCAATAGAAGCACTACTTAGAATAGAAGCATTACCTTATTGAGGACAGGCTTTGTGGAGAGAACATCATAGATGGTTGGTAAGGAGAGGTTCTGGAAGAAAAGATGTCATTTATGTTAGTGGCCATTTACCTGTTGGAGTAAATGCTGAAAAGTCTAACTTTTTTACTGCTCAATTAGATCATGAATTAAAGCTTTAAAGAGTACATCGTGACAGCAGAAGAACATGGGCTGCAAGAACTTGAAGGAGACCAGGTCTCAGTACAGCAGGGGACATGCCAGTGTCACTGCTGCCCGTGACAAAGCAGCTGAGGAGACAATGAAAACCTCTCCCCAAGTACCTCCAGGTTTATCCCCCTGCACGTGCAGCCCCAGGAAACCCTTGCAGGAAACACACCCAGGTGAAGAGAAAACCTGAAACTTAAAAAATGAGTGCAAAGAGCCACCTGGTCCTGGGCAATAAACCCAGGAAGCACAGCCAAGCTGTGGCAAACCCGTTAGCTGCTTCTGTCATTCCAGAGGTTCCTGCCAGTGCCCGGAACGCTCCTGGCTGTGTCACGTGGGTTCTGTGACTCAGGGGTTTCAAAGAAGGGCAGACGAGGCACCGGGAGGATGTTTACCTCTTGCATGGTCTGGTTGAGGCACTTCATTGCAGGTGTCCTACGATTATCCAGGATCAGCGGAGGCTTCCAGCGATCGTAGTTGGTTTCCACCACGTACCACGTGCCTTTCTGGATATCGAGGCTGGAAAAGAGGTTTATGTTTGTGTTTGGCTTCTCTGAGTAAGTACAAAGTACAGTATATACAGAATATGCTACAGACAGCTGCATGTTTTTTAAGGCTTGTGGTGGTATTTTTCAGTCATGCTGAAGAAGCGAGTTCTTGCACACCAGCCTGAAGGGTGGGAGTGGGTCTCTTACCCCCAGCAACAAGTGACAGGACAAGAGGAAACAGCCTCAGGTTGCCCCAGAGGAGTTTTATATTGGATAAGAGGAAAAATGTTTTCACCAAAAGGATTATCAAACATTGGAACAGGCTGCCCAGGGAAGTGGTGGAATCACCATCCCTGGAAGTATATCCCTGCAGTGCTGTGTGCAGGTCTGGAGCCCTCAACAGAGGAAGGACATGGACCTGATGGAGCGGGTCCAGAGGAGGGCCATGGAAATAACCAGGGGGCTGGAGCATCCTTGCTACAAGGACAGGCTGAGGGAGCTGGGGTTGTTCACTCTGGAGAAGAGGAGGCTCCGGGGAGACCTCATAGCAGCCTTCCAGTACCTGAAGGGGGCTACTGGAAGGCTGGGGAGGGTCTGTTTACAAAGGCCTGCAGGGGCGATGGCTTCAAGCTGGAGAAGAGCAGCTTTAGATTGGGTATTAGGAACAGGCTCTTTACTCTGAGGGTGGTGGAACACTGGGACAGGTTGCCCAGCGAGGTGGTTGAGGTCCCTTCCCTGGAGATATTCAAGGGGAGGCTGGACGAGGCTCTGGGCAACCTGGTCTAGTTGGGGGTGTCCCTGCTGACTGCAGAGAAGTCGGACTAGATGACCCTAGAGGTCCCTTTCGGCCTGGACCTTTCTATGATTCTATGATTTAAAAGATGGGTAGATGTGGTGCTGAGGGACATGGTTTAGTGGTGGTTCGGGCAGTGTGAGGCTGATGGTTGGACTTGATCATCTTAAAGGTCCTTTCCGACCTAGATGATTCTATGCTTCTATGATTCTAAGTCACAAGAAATACAGGACACAATTATTGGTGGAACCTGTCATCTTCTGGAAGGCTGAATCAGGTGCCAGGTCACGCATACTCACTCCCAGATATCCAGAGTAGCCGTCCTGGAACGAGTTATCACACACCCTTCTCCAGAATTTTTTCCTCCCAGTATAAAATAAGCTGGAGCCAGCAGCCTTGTTTTCGCCAGTCTGTCCTTCGCATCCTGGTAGCTGCAGGTAACAAGGCACCATTGGACTATTAAATGCTGTAAATGGTTCAAGTACTGAAGGATGAGTTTGACAGACCCAGGAGAAGTTTGGGGAGTTAATGCTTTTCTTCCCCTCCCACGCAGGTCTGAGGAGATTGAATCCCAAGGAAGGAAGGCATTGGAGCAAAGCTCCTGCGCTCAACTTGGTACTGGAAGTTGAGAGGAGCTCCTTGCACTTCCTCTACGTCTAAAACAGGAATCAAACCCTGAGATGCTGTGTCATGTTCCACCCAATGCATTTACTGCAGGAGAGCTTTGTTTCTCTTTCCTTCCTGTAATACACGACTACCTGTCGGATGTCTTCTTCTGACACAGGGCAGATACCAACAGGTTCATTAGAAAAAGTAAAAAATAAATCAAATCTGAAAAAACCCAATTTGAGGAGTTGGAAAGGATCACGTGTGATGCCTCCCCCCAAGCAGCAAACCCACAGCTACTTAATGGTAAGGCTTCTAGGAAGTATGGTTAGATCTAAGCACACAACTCCCGTGTTCCTGCCCCTGGGAAGCAAAGCAGATTCAAGCAGTAGAATATTTAGGGGAGAGGGGGGAAGGAGAATACCTTGTTGCGTTCTCTAACACTGTCCGTGTAAGGAAGCCCATCCACATCCCATCTCTTCTACCGAGAAACCACTCGAAGATTCCTGCAAAACACCACGTTTTCAGGAGGTTTGTCCACACTGTTCTAACTTGCACAGCTTTTAGAACGAGCTGTGTTTTACCTAACTCCCCCCACAGCTTTTAAAATGAGCTGTGTTTTATCTAACTCTCTCCACTGTTTGTGTGGCTGTTGAAGGTAAATGGTATTCCCAAGGCCTGGAAAAGTTGGGAGAGAACTAATGAGAGAAACGAGCGTTACTCACCAACGTAACCACCATCCAGACTGAAACGCTCATTCATTGTCAGGGTGAACAGGTCCTGAAAAGCATTAAACCAGTCAACCCTTTGCCAGCCCACTGATACCAGTAACAAACAAGAGGCAGCACCGCGATTTATCCACACGCCAGTTGAGCTGCTGCTTCAGTAGGCTCTTCACCTTTAGAGTTAAGGGGCTGCAGGATCAAACCCATGCAGAGAACAACCTGATTTAGCACTGCTTGAGCAAGTCGGAGTGGTAATTCCTGGTCTTCTGCCCTGGCACAGCTGGGCAGAGCAGGCGGTTACGCTAAGCAAAGTCAAGCCCGTGGCCATTTTTCTCTCAGTCCCTGTTGCATCTGGTAATTCAGTTTTCCTTCCCCTCCTGCACGTAACCTTCTCCCCAGACCTCTGATTGCTATTCTATAATGACAGGCAGAGTTTGAAGTCCCAGTGCTGTGTACACCCTGATACTGGTTACTGCTGTTCACACGCACACCCCATCCACGCTACTTGCAACACCCCACTCCAGCCCAACTCCCCGCCTTCCCCAAGGAGCGCTTCCTTCAGAGCAAAGGGCATTTCAGCTCCACTGCTGAAACTCCATCACTTTCAAACGGACTCTTCCCAATTACATTTGTCCAGAAGACAAAAACAAAGGGCTATTTTCCAATCTGGCCAGGATTTAAGCCAGAAATGCTGTACTATAAAAAGGGCCACTTCCAATTGAGGATCAAGATGTAGAAAGGGAGGGGGTTTGGTAAGCTGGAGACCCCAGTATAGCTCTGTACTGCTGGGTTTTAAGATGTAGATAAGCCCCACATTTCAGGTGCCTATTAAAAACCAAATAATCTTGCAATGTAGGACTCCCAAGGACTGGAGAAAGAACTGAAGCCTCACAAGTGTGCCCTTTCACCTCTGGAATCACAGCTCTATCTATTTGCTAGCAAGAGGCTGCAACCACTCCAGTACTTTGTATTCAGGAATTCAACCCCATTTTTCAAGAGCTCTCCAATCATAACTATTTCATTTAGGGCACCCTCTTCTACAAGGAAGAGTGCGGTGCTCTTTTCTCTTACCTTTCCTCAAGCAGCCATACCCTGTATCAGAAGAACTGAGCAATCATTTATTACAACACATCCCATGGCAGAGGATGAAAGCAGGAGAACTGACATCTCCAAGGACAGTCTGAAGCGTTATTAACAAATTGGCAAGCCCCCCCTTCCCAGTACTCACTGGTTTGACTCCAGACACCATGCCTATGTATCCTGCAAAGTTTATAGACCTGAACACCGTTTTGTTGTTTCTCTGGAAGTCCAAGTTCACCACTAAAGGCTTCAGTTCCCGAGTTAAAGTCCAGGAGTTATTTTTAACATCCCACCTGCAGAAGAGAGGGTACAGCGTTAGACACTTCCCCTCCTCGTCGCAGCAGGCAGATTTCCTGGCTGTGGTGCCTGGCCTGGCCTCACTTGTGTGGTTACTCAGCAGCTACTTGAGCAGCACCAGCACCAGGAAGTCTTAACACATGAGCCATCAGTGAGAAGGACCAAGACTGCACCTAACTTTGTTCTGTTCCTGCCGGCAAAGGGAAGCAGCCACGGGTCCTGCCTGTGGCACCAAACCCAGTGTATCCCAGAAAGCACCTGTAGCTCGTTCCGCAGCAAAATGAGCCACTTTCCCCCAAATTCTTACATTTCAAAGCCAGAAAACAAACCACATACCACTGGATTTGCTCTACAGGAAGGAAAAGTCCCAGTTCAGGTTTGTAAGATAAGCCAGCGCAGTTTGAGGGCAGGAGGGTGCTAAAGAACACTTAACAGACCATTAAATTCTCCAGAAACAATCCAGGTTCTGGGAACACCTTTGAGAGTTGCCTTCATTTTCAGAGAGCGTGTCCCAGCTGTGAGAACCTGGCCAGTATTTCTGACCAGTGGGAGAAGATGAACACAAGCCAAACCAAGGGACAGCTGGAGGCAGAGCTGACAACATTTGGAGTTTTTTTGATAGGCAGGTATGACTTTTAGTGAAGATGGACATTTACATCCCATCTGGGAGAGTAAGGTCACAAAATATACTGGGACACTAAAAGCAACCACTGAACTACCCAATGATGAGGTATGAGATGAGAACTGAAAGAGAATCCAGCCCTGGTGACAAATACAGAGCTTGTATCTGACTGACTGACAATTGGAACCCAGGGGAATACACACCACCGGCTCCTGAGTAGAAAAGACGAATGATGGGAAGTGCCAGTAGAGCCCAGTTCAGTAACTAGGGGGATAATTAGGGAAAAAACCCCAAAACAACTACAAAACCAAGCCCAAATCTAATCCACGTTTCACTGCATACACCAGAATTGATGCTGCTGTCTCATCATACTTGAGTCTTGTGTCCAGTNTTGGACTCGATGATCCCAAGGGTCTCTTCCAACCTATATGATTCTATGATTCTATGATCATGTAAAAAATAAGATACACAGTGCCATTCCTTGGCTCGTGGCTCTTTTAACTGGAGCTGGGAAAGCACTGAGTAGCACTGAACACCACTGCTCTACAAAGCCGTTCCCGACAAGCTGGGAGCAGTTTGGTGGCGGAGCGGCAGAACAATCAATCTTTTTGTTCATTTTAGCCCTTTTTCCCCCAAAACACAATGCAGGATTCCTCCTCACAGCCGTAGCAACACCCCATTCATCATTTAGGCTTTGAGAACGCACGCAGAAACGTTCAAGCCAGCTGCTTCTTCAGGATTAACAAAAACAAACTGACCCAAACTCACATGTACAAGTCTAAGTACTTACCCAAGAAAGAGTCCAAAATCCAAGTTTCTGGCATGGTACAGCTTCCCTACATAACAATAAAGAAATAAGGAAATACAGTTACAGTTACAGNGCTGGGAAAGCACTGAGTAGCACTGAACACCACTGCTCTACAAAGCCGTTCCCGACAAGCTGGGAGCAGTTTGGTGGCAGAGCAGCAGAACAATCAATCCTTTTGTTCATTTTAGCCCTTTTCCCCCCAAAACACAACGCAGGATTCCTCCTCACAGCTTGTGCAACACCCCATTCATCATTTAGGCTTTGAGAACGCACGCAGAAACGTTCAAGCCAGCTGCTTCTTCAGGATTAACAAAAACAAACTGACCCAAACTCACATGTACAAGTCTAAGTACTTACCCAAGAAAGAGTCCAAAATCCAAGTTTCTGGCATGGTACAGCTTCCCTACATAACAATAAAGAAATAAGGAAATACAGTTACAGTTACAGAAAGAGACCTACATTTCAGCTTGGTAAACCAGCACAAGTAAGCAGGGAAAATACCTTGGAAACTAAGCAGGGAAAATACCATTGTCCAGTTGCCCTTTTCATGAGCAGAGAAAACCAGTGGGGGTTTTTGACCGAGAGAAGTGGTTTGCCATAACTGAAATCAGATAATCTTGTGACCTGCTCTCCATCTTAGCCTCCCATGCCTTCCACATTATCTCAATGCAACGGTAATACCTTGAGCTCCCTCTAAAAGCGAGACGCTGTAAGCCCTCTGAGAATCCCTGGGGAATTTCCCAAGCTGGGGGAGGCACACACAAGGGCTGTGGAACTGAGTGAGGAAACGGAGGAGTCTCTTTTCCTAAAAGAGCCTCTCCATCTTCTCTAGCCCCACACATGCGTGGTAGCTGGAAATTAGGTGCAAACCAGTTTGCACTACAACCCCTCATGGTGCTGAGAAAGTATCAGGTGTCTGCCTGGGGTTTCCTTCCCCAAGAAAAACGAAGGCCACCTATTAAACGAAAAAACCCCACAAACCAACCAACCACAAAGTACCCACAAAAAACCCCAACAAAACCAAACCCAGACCATCTTTGAAAGTACTTGTTTCCTTCTTTTTTTTAAACCTAAGACACCTGTGATCTCTTGTTCCCTTCTCTTCCACTAGACCTTCTTGCCTGCAGTTGAGGACCACGGTTGTATAACTGAGGTGGACCCTCTCGTGCATAAGAGGGAAGTTATTCTGTAACACAACTGTAGGCTGCATTACCTGTTTTATCTTCGGCCACTATTGATGTACAGACTGTGAAAATTTCATAGAAGATGTTAAAAATAACAATTTCCCCTAGAACAAAAAGACACAAAGTTCAACAGTTTGAAACTTTTGCCAGGAACATTAAGAAAAAAAAAAAAGCATACTGCAAAGTTCAGCATTCTGTAATATTCCTCTTAAGATTTTCTGTTTAAATATAATTTATCTTTGAAATGAATGGTTTAACAAAATTAGGAGCTTCCTGAAAGGCAAGCAGAAGGATGAGAACCCCTTGGCCTTCTGCCTTTCCATACAGTCATTGCTGCTTCCTCCTCTGGCAACGCCAAACCAAGCTACAAAGTTCACTTGCAAGAAGAAAGCCCTGACATGTGCCTCTATTCCCAGGGAAGAGCTGCTGACCAGCACCAGGTGTGCTGCTGCTCCTCTTTGAGGGAGGCAGCAGAAGCAGGTCTAGGGAAGCTCTCTGTCTCAGTTCTGGAAGAGCTCAGTGTCAGCTTCTCACCTGGACCTGCACTCTTTTGTAGGAGGTGCAGGAGGAAGGCAGGAGGATGTGGCAAGGATCACAAGCGAAAGAAAGCCCAGCATGAAGCTGAGCCTTGTCTTCTTGGAATGTCAACAGCAGACACACAGCTCAAGGGGAGAACAATGACAATCAAAGATTCCCCCAAATTTTGGTGCACCCGAGCTGAGACTGGCTCCAGTTCCCAAAGCTCGGGAGCGAGAAGCTGCAGCTTTATGGAGAAGGCCCAGCCTGATGAAAGGCTTGTGTGATTTATTGCCATTCTCCTCTAAGATAATGTTTTCATTTGGTGTGAGATGCAATGTATTGCTTTATCTACTTAATTAATAGTGTATTTGTTAAGGTCACAGATGACAACTATACTGCCAGTTGCCACACATATTAGTTTTAAACAAGTCTGGATTTGTGTAACAAAGTGTTGGAAACTGTTACCCAAAGGAATCCCAGATGAATTTGCAATCCCTTGGAGTTCTTCATTGAAAGGATAAGGCAGCGTGGCGGTCAGATGAGCCTGGAAGGAAAAGTTTCATACACTGTTGGTGTAAATTAAGGCTGTGTCGTTCCTCTCCCCAACAGGTACATCCTTCTCACAACTCCTACATGGAGTACTTAACTCCTCTGCAGCCCATACAACTCGAGGATGTTTGTAGAGTGCTTGGAAGACAAGTACATACTTAAGCAAAGTAAAAACTATTACTTATTAAAATATTGACATGTGAGCAAGGCAGCTTGAGCCCAGTCACCTTAATTATCGTTACCAGCGACAGACAGAAGAGAGTGAAGTAGGACTCTCATACTGTAAGAGCCCAACTGGAACCGAGCTTGACGTCAGTGTGGGACAGTGGTTTTATTCTGGAAGTGGAAGAATTACCACTTATAAAGTTCTTAATTGCTAAATTTAGAACCGTTCTAATTCTGGTGGCCAGAGCAAACAGTAATAAAATAATTAAGCTGAAAGCACTTACTATTTTGTTATCCACTATGTCAACAACTTTGCCACTGGGGAAGAAGGTATTTGCTATATCTTTAATATTCTGGATCACAATCTTCAGCTAAAAAGAACAAAGGCTTTTATTGAATAGAAGATCTTGAGCACAAGAATTGCTAGAATGCTAACCAACTCCTCCACGTGCTTTTCAAAAAGCCATTTTGTTGAAAAAATACATCCTTAAAGTGCTAGATGTGTCGAGAAAATCACCCCCAGCTCCCCATTAAAGAGTCACTCCTCAAGCTTTATTCAAAAAACTTTCTAGATTAGCTCTGACATGACCCTCTACCAGAAAAAAAACAAATGACAGGGAAAAGCCATCCTTGTCTTCTGCTCCTTTAATCGCATTTTAATACTCTGCACTCGTCTATCTTTAAAAGTGTTAATTAAAAGCTCTTTGTTTAAGCACTGATATTCTTGAAGCCAAAAAGATTCAACAGGTTTCTTATAAAAGTACATGCTTTCCATTTCCCACATGTGAATGGCCATAAATAAGAGTTCCACTCCATGTGATCTAACTCCAAAGTACATCAGAGATAAAACCTTTCAGAATCTAAGGTGCAACTCGAAGCTTTGAACCCCCACTGCCTTAAATGAGACTTTAAAAATAACTATTACGGTGTAAATAGCATTTGTCTGGCTTTCAGAGTTGAAAGGTCAAAGTCAGCAGGGATCCAGCAAAAATCCCTGGCCCTTTGGGAGAAGTTAAGCATTACTGAGTTGAGTTTTCAGCAACCTTCAGAAGAACAGCTCTTCTAATTAGTTTGAAATAGGTATATTTTAAAGATGATTTCTCCCATGTAAAGCCAGCATCCCTGCAAAGGGCAGGAAGGGCACGTCCCCCTCCCCATTTCATCATCACCCCTGCTTTTTGAGAGCAGCAGGGATGTGCTGCAGGGGACACTGCCTCAGTTTCACTTCTGATTACTCAGGCTGTCCCTTTGGTACTCCTCCTCCTTCATTCCGTATTACTTCCTGATTAAAGAGCTTTGATAAAGGAAAGCCTGCTTGATGCCATGCTGTTCCTTATCCCCAACATCAGTGCCCTTACACTTGGTGCTGCTGGCTCAAGAGCTGACCAGAGAAATGTTTTACTCAGGCAATTATTTTAGGCTAGGGTAATTTCACAAAAGTCAACTGGAAATATTATCCCTTTCAGAGGATTTTAGCACAGGCTTTCCCTTTCCAAACCTTTTTTTGTTTGTTTGTTTTCAAACTAAAAGGCCCCACGCTAGTTTTACACCTGCTAAGCTTCAAAGCAAGCTCTGCATTTCATACCTCTGTCTTTTTGTCGCGCATCAAGTCATCCCATCTTTTGCTGGCAGGTAAATCAAGGTTTATGATATACGAGGGTACGTTCCCTTTGAATCTGAAAGGTAAGTACCAGAGTTCAAACTTAAAGCAGGCTTTGAAAGAAACATCTGACAAAAGTGGTGCTTCCCACCTGTAACCAGCATTTTCTTGAGCTGCAACAGGAACAAGTTACAAAAACCCCCACCAGTTCAGACTTGCCAATCCCAACTTTTCTGTAATTTGCTAGACAAGTGGAATCAGACTACTTACGTTGGTCCTGAAGGAGGGTACATTTTAGTCCTGCACTCTTCTCCATACTGTAAAGACAGTGAAACATTACTGCTTAGCTCCTTTGTCCAAACACTTTATTGTTCTAGCAGGCTTCGTTTTGGATTAAGCCTTGCAGACTAGCTAGCTAACTCCATCCAGGATGAGTTGATAATAAATGAAGAGAGAGTCTGGGAACTTTGGAAAGGGTATGGAGGAGAATACAAGAGTTAGGGGACAAACAGACCTTCAGACAACTTCCTTAATGTAGCGTGAGGCAAACACACAGGTTTTTACTCAGTGCTGTGGAACATATATATTCAATATATTCAACATTCAATTTCAAAAGCATACCCGTTAGACTAGTTAGAATCATAGAATCATTTAGGTTGGAAGAGACCCTTGGGATCATCAAGTCCAACCATCAGCCCTACTCTACAAGCTCTCCCCTACACTAGATCCCTCAACACCACATCTAATCTACTCTGAAACACAGTCAGGGATGGGGACTCCACCACCTCCCTGGGCAGCTGATTCCACTGACACTGACTCTGTAAAAAACTTTTTCCTACTGTCCAGCCTAACCCTCCCCTGCTGCAGCTTGCAGCCATTCCCTCTTGTTCTGTCGCTCATTGCCCGTGAGAAGAGACCAGCACCAACCTCTCTACAATGCCCTTTCAAGCAGTTGTAGAGAGTGATGAGGTCTCCCCTCAGCCTCCTCTTCCTCCAGCTAAACAATCCCAACTCCCTCAATCGATCCTCATAAGCCTTATTCTCCAGGCCTCTCACCAGCTTCATTGCCCTCCTCTGCACTCGCTCCAGCACCTCCATATCTCTTTTGTGTTGAGGTGCCCAGAACTGGACACAGTTCAGGAGCCTTAAATCTCAGTATGGACCAGTTTGTTCCATTCATAATCTCATTTTATAGCGTTTTTCCTAATTATGCCTAGTGTTAAGGCTCGCTCCTGCAGCTGGGGCAGGGAAAGCCCGCTGAACTTTGGCAAATTGCTCAGCTGGAGGAACAAGCTGTACAGAGTGACTTGATGTTTCATGTGGAAAAGCGCTGCTGAGCTCCTGCTCAGTATTATCAGGGCACACTTCAGGAATCTAACTCAAAACTAGTTGCCTTCATTCCTGTAAGCACAGCTAGTTCCCAGCGAAAGTCTGAGGACTATATTTAGGCACCCACAGAGTGAACGCAGGGGTGTTTCCCCATGGATTACCTAAAGCATGCATAGCCAAACATAAACGCAGACATGCCACAATTACAGCTGCCTGGTTTACCCACTGAAATACAAGCAAATGCCTACTCGCTGCACTGGTGCTTCAAGCCAGTTGAGAGCAGCCCAGACCTGGTCCCCCAGCTACCCAAGCAGATCAGCAAGCTCCTAAAAGCACAGCATGTCCCTCTAGGAAAAAGCAGCCTGTGCTGCTCTAGGGGGGGGAATACAAAGGCCCCCAAAACTCAAGTGTTTGGGAGACAGAACAGAAATACAAATAGATAGGGATCGTCTACCCCTTCCTCCCCCCTGCCCTTGATGACCAGTATTTATTTTGCTGCAGTAATTACATTGTTTTACTGGTGTGTACCTATAATGCATTTTGGCTCCAGTAAAAAACACGATGAGATCTGTAGCAGGTAGGGATCTGGGAGAAATGAGCTGACACCCCCGTTCTCCTGGGGCTCATCACACGGGCTGCTGTTAACCCATTCATCTAGAAAACCCAACACCTTGCAGAACGCCACGGACTTCAAACACTGGCACAATATGTTACAGCTGGAGACAGCAATTCTACAGTGGGATTGACTGGTTTCTGTGTCTTATCAAGTGTTGTCTTTCTGTATTGTTTCCAGCAGCTGGGAGGAAGCATGAGACGGATTTGGGTTTTCCTACACACCTACAGAACCAGCAGCTCTGGGTTGCCTAGATCTTACAGTCACAGCCTTTTGCACAGCTGGAACAGTAGGACAAATGCAAAAGGCCATTTAATTTTCAAAATGAGGAAGTTCCCGAAGCTGGAGGGAAGGGGAGGATATCAGATGACTAATTAGGCAACAGAAGTCAGAGGCTTTGTGCAAAGCCAAGCAAATACCGAGCAGTATTAATGCCATTGACTTGTGAAATTTTCCACCCTGCAATGCTAAAATCAATCAGAAGTGACATCGTATATACGTCCCGCTGCAATGGATGCACAGATGTGGACCTTCAGGGAATGTTTTCTGTAAAAAAAAAAAAAGGCTTCTTGACAGACAAAGCCCGTAACAAAAAGTTACCCCAAACGGGTAAAAGTTCAGCTGATCTGTCAGCGTCGCCCACGCGCACACGGCGGGAACAGTGGCCACCAAGCAAACTGATCCCAGGGGATTTTAAGTGATGTCCCAGGTGCTAAATGTTATGTCACTCCTGACGCTCTCTCCTGAGATTTTAATCTTGTATTCGAAGTTATTTTTATCTTCTCAACCCTTTGTAACCTAAGCCACAAGAGAGGTGGGGAAAGTGACAGCTAAAGGAAGAGTAAAGTGATGAGATGCAGACAACACAGAAAACGTTCCATCCTTGTCTGTCAGTAATTTTAGACTTCTCACCCATCTATGTATAAAGCAAGCTTCAGAAACCAGTAATCCCCAAAACAACCCACACATCTTCCAAAACTGGAAGTATTGATTGAGATACCTGAAGAAAACCAAGATTATTAACAGTTTTTTTTAGGTAAACTATTATATGTGGTACATAAGCAGTGATGTAAAAAGATATCAGGACAAACACAAAACTAGAAGTTTTTGTTTGTGTTCATTTCTGTTGATTGTTTTGGGTTTTGTTGTTGTTGTTGTGTTTTGTTTTTTTTTAACACATGCACACACAAAGTTCTACCACAGAACAACAACAACAAAAGTTAACCTTTTGCACTCAGCTAAAGACGAACTGCAGTCTTTTCAGACAAGGCAAAAAGGAAAAAAGACACCTAAACAATTTTCACCCAGCCACATTCTGTGACCAGAATGAAACAAGGAGCTATGGAGTTACTGCTGTGGTGAGTGAGAGCCTCCCTTCTGCAGAGGCTTGTCACTAGAAGAGGAACAATAAATGCTGTCTGAAGAGAAACGGGAGCAACCTTCCAGCATGAGGCCAACCATCACCTTGAGTTTCCAACGTGGTAAGACAGAGGTGACCAGCCAGACCTAGAAAGAGCCAGGAGAAACTGGCTCCAAACAGGAGGTTGTCACTGTCAGTTTGCTTTTCAAACAGGTATTGTTTGTCTGTGGAGGAATACAGCTGTGACTGTATTGGATGGTGACTAAATGCTCTCTTTTGTTTTTGGTTTATTTTTTTAAAATATTTTTAAAATTGCCTGTTTCTAGTAGGTTGCGTATTTTGATTTTTTGATGTCCTGCTGACTTTTGAATCTGCACGTACATAATGACACAAAAAAGGATGTGTGGCACCACAGGATCAAAACACTGAAAGAAAACGAACATGGTGAAAAAGAAAGACAATATGGCACGTGGAAAAATGGAAGTAGGACAGAAGATTTATATTATATTATTATATTGTGACTCACTGTACACTGTATGAAATAAAAAGTAGAGCAGAGAACAGGAACTAAATAGCTAACAAACTGCCAAGAGGAATTTCTACCAGGAAAAAAACAATCAAGCAATAATGTTATTATTATTAATGTTATTATTCAGCACAGTAAAGAAAATTGATGCATGGTTTAATGATTGCCAAGGAACTGTTTTAAAACCTGGCCTGACCTCATTAATATGAAACAGACTGAATGTAGCTTTGTCCTGTCTAAAGGACACCAGCACTCACACCTTTGTCACTACCCTCAACAACATTTCGCATGTGGACCCTCTTTACATCCTTCCTTCAGTGTTTCTCATCTTCATATTGAAAAGTAAATATAAAATGACCTCTTTGAGCTATGAAATATGATTCTGTAAGTTAAGCACATGGCATTCAATCTCTTTCAGGCAAAATAGTCTGTTATATTCAGCACCTTTGGGTCACTGAACTCTGCGGTCTAACACATTTTTCTTTCTGCTCCTCTTCCCTTGGGGGCTGATGCCATCCAAGTGCTCCTCACCTTTCTGAGCATGGAAGCTCAGAGTCCTCTTGCAGCGCTGAAGCAATGCAGGCTGAGCCAATTTACATTGCAGTTTGGACAAAATGGGGCCTGACGGAAAGCTAAAGGGACTGACAGTCCGTACCTGAGATGCAGTTCATGGTATTTAGCTTCCACGTTCTTTGTTAACGAAAAAAATCCACCCAGCTGCACGTAGGAAGACAATAATCGCCGCTCATTCTTCTGCAAATCCTACATCCCAGCATCTGAGCCAAAAATACAATTCCCCAGCCTGATACCTGGCTGCAGAGCAGCACAACCTCCAACCTGGACACCCAGCGGGCATTGTGCAAGTGCAAGGATGTACCAAGTGCAATTAAATGCAAAACTCAAGCTCTAACGATAGACTCGGCTGATAACTGCCACTGTCACCCCCGCTCCACAGCCCAGGAAGCTTTGGGATAAAATTCTGAAGGTGTTTGAAGCTGGAGCTGGCTTACAGTATGGGGAAGGTGCTCTTGGGGACATGATGGGACTGGTTGCATAGACGAGAAAGGAGCCTAATTCTGTTTAGTAGATGCTCAGGGAATGTGGGTCATCCAGATACGCAGATGTCCACAGTCCTCCCTGCGGTCCCCCCCTCTCCCCAAACCCACACTTGGTCTCCTGAAATCAACCTAAGTTGGTAGGAAAAGTCTTCCAAGCACACACGAAAGAATATAGTAACTTATGTGCTCCTAGAATATCGAAGCATATAGTGCAAAAAGGCTATTTTGAAATACGGGGATGCTGAAAAGCCTGTCCTTCTCACAGAGGATAAGGAGATTGAGAAGCCGAGAAGATGGAAGAACAAACATGAGAACAGCCGGTAACATGCCCAGGGACAGAAGCCTTCCAACTAACTAATCAACTACCTAACATACACACCTCGACTTCAGAATTCCACAAAATGTTAAATACTTCATTTACTACGTTAAAAAATTAGACAACCCCCCCCCAAAACCTGCCACCCCAAGCCCACCTGCTGTGATCCCCTCCCCTTTGCTACAGCAAGGACAGCAAGATGCAGAAGTGTAGGTGCATTTAGCAAGCCCTTCTTAACTTTCCTTCTGGAAACACTGCTTTGCTCTAACGTTACAATATATACGTTCTAGGTGTGCACCGAACTGAACGCAAGGGAACGAGCAAGGACTTGTGACACACACCCCACAAACACCCCACAAACAGCAGGACTCCTGCGCTGCACCCCTTTGCCAGAGGAGACATTTTAAAAGTCACCCAGTCGGTGAGGAGGGGGGCGAGACTGCCTTAAAATTCGTTTTCCTTCCTCGGGGGAGCCCATTTTTCCCTCACAACCCCCCGACCGGCCGGAACGCCTCAGGCTCCCGCGGGGGGCGATCCCCTTCCCGCTCTTTCCCCCTCACACCGTCCCCGTCCCCCTCAGGCCGCCATGTTTACCGGGTCCGGCGCCCAAACGAGCTGCGCCACGAGTAGGAGGGCTGCGGACCCCAGCAGCGTCCGACCACGGT
>VZTM01017284.1:77198-105261 GCA_013400555.1 Jacana jacana | reverse complement strand
CCTGCAGCCACCGCCCCGGCCCTGCCGCCGCCGCCCCAGGCATATAAGGTCTACCCTGAGCCTTCTCTGCGCTTCTCCAGCCAGAACAATCCCAACTCTGTCACAGCAGCATCTCCATTGCCTCTTCTGCACCTGCCCCAACAGGTTCCGTGTCCTCCTCCTGTCAGTAGCCCCAAGAGCTGGACACAGGACTCCAGGTAGGGTCTTACCAGAGGGGGCTTAAAAAGGGGCAGAATCACCACGAATAGATTTTTTTTCAGAACTTTTTAGGCTGCCTGTGTTTTTCGTTTGCACTTTATGCAGCGCCTGAGTCGTGTCACATGTTTTTAGGCACACAGAAAAGCAGCCGAACAGCCTTCAATATCAAGGCTTAATTGGCCGTGCAATTAACTCCCTTATAAAACAACATGGGGGTGGCAGGAAGAGGATGGGAAGTCCTTGGCAGCCAGTTGAGCTGAGAGGTGTATGGCATTGCAGAAATGAAGACGAAGACACAGGGGAAACGATAAAAGAAATGGGTTGTAAGGTGTGAGGCCCTTTGGGCAAAGGGAGGGCCCGCAGCGGCACGTAGGAAGGAGCAGGCTCCCAACGTCAGCCTGGAATTGCACAGAGCAATTAAACATCGGTGGAAAGAAGATACAGAACTAATTGGGGGATTTGGGAAATGAGGAGAATTGCATTGTAACGGGAGAGACCTTGGAGACTTTCATGGGAGTGTCTTTCACAAATCAGAAGCTGGAGAGCTTGCCCCATCCCTGGAAATGTTCAAGGCCACGTTGGACTGGGCTCAGAGCAACCTGGTCTGGTTGAAGATGTCCCTGCTCCTTGCATGGGGTTGGACTAGATGGCCTTTAAAGGTCCTTTCCAACCCAAACTGTACTATGATTCTGTGAAATCAGGCAGTTTCTTTAGGGCCCAGACTTTTTTTTTTTCTTTTTTTGTTAGAAACAAATACCTGTAGGGCAATAATCCTGTATGTTCTTGCAGGTATCTGTATATAGTATTTCACTCTACAGTGAAAAATAGCCAGATGAACTTGGTCCTGTTTTCTGCTAAGGATCTGTAAGCCCCTTTTGCTCCACTTTTATTTCTACAACAGCCATCTTTTAGGTGCTTTGCTATCTTTAGGATGTTTTCAAGAGTAGAAAAGAAATAACAACTTTGGAAAATGAGAAACTGAATGCTCTGAAGACAAAATTATGCCACCGTCACATTACATGTTCACAACTAACTTCTCTGAAGCCTCTTTTGTGCTTCTGGTTTAGTTCCTTTGTCAGTGTAAGGAATAGTTAACATCCTCCAGCACCTGTGTACCTCTGACTGTGGCCATTCTGCTGGGTTCCTAATCAGGACACCTTGTCTCCAGGGTCTACACCAGCACTTCAGCTTCTTAATTTTGTTGTCAAGGTTTCTTCTGTTAGTTTTCAAAAGTCTTTCAAAAAGTTGAGTTAGAAAAAAAAACACCCCACAATTAAGACGTGCTGCTTACTCATTAACTGTCCCACCTGACGGCTGGTGTCACTTTGTGTCCGCCCTTCTGCTTCCTCAGACTCATCTTTCACCACTCCCCAGATCTGCTCCTTCCTCTAGAAGTAGAGGTTGCACAAAGTACTTCCCCATTTCAATTAAGTGACAGCTCCTTGTGCTAACGCTATCGCCAGGGCACGGTTATCACCAAGAAGATTCCATGAACACTTCCAATAGGAAGAGCACTCAGGCCCCCATCCTGCTCCTCATGGTGCCACCTCCCTCCCAGGGGTTCTGGGAGTTGTGGACTTCCAGGTCCACTTCCAGGGCCACACTGACACAACAGCTGTATGTCAGGGTACTTACATTTGTGGGGAGGGACACGCTGCCCCATACCTACAACCAGAACTACTTAATGAGCCCTAGACCAAAGTGAGGAGCTCTGTGAAAAAAATGATGATTTTACAATTTCCTTTTGCAAATACTTTAATGCAGAGTCTCAGTGGAAACACGCTCACGTTCCCAGCAATCGCTTGCTTGGAAAGAATGGGTACTTCATAGGAACTTTGAAAAAATAAAGATAACTTTCAGTCATTCCTGCCACGTGGTAAGCTTGAAGAGTAAACGCAAAGGTTCTGTACTACAACCAGAAATAAAATCTGTGTAAACTTTAAAATGAAGTGATTGAACTTGATCCCGGTCAGAAGGTCAAGCAAGCATTTGATCAGTTTACGTGACCATCTGATACCATTACATTTTGGTTACCAGTATTTCCTGAAATACAATAATCCGGTAGGTGATAAATATAAGGGGAAAGACAATTCATTAGAAAATCATTTAAGTTAATAAACCAAACCAAACCAAATAGCCCCAGCTACTGAGGGGTGTTTTGTACCCCTGAAACCTCCAGGGGAAATTTTCATTTGATAATTTCATTTTGCTAACTTTTTGTCACTCAGTGTAGACCCTGCTTTTATTTCATTTCTGAGCATTCTGTTAGGACTTAAACACAAAACCTTATGGAGCAGCTGGAATGATAGGAAGGTCTCAAGGATTTGTCCATGTAAGAAAGTTAAAAGCACAACTGTCACAAAATAGATGCACAAACCAGCTCCCAGGAGGGGGCATTTTGAGTTCTCACTTAGTATCTCAACAGAAAAAGCCAAAAGCGGGAAGAAAAAACACTCATTCCAAAAGAGATATTCATACTGGAACCAGTAAACACACCTATTCCTGTACAATAGGTATTAAGTAGGTTTAACAGGTATAAACCAAATCGATTCTAGTGCCTTGGAGGGAAAAGCCCTGTGGCAAAACCTCTCTGTACACACCTGGAGAGAGCTTGGTATGGGAAGGTTAAAAATGCCACCAGAGAAGGGTTTGAATTTTTGTTTGCTTTTCTAGAAACAAACGAGTTTCTAAAAATCCCTCTGTTACATCATGATTGTGCTCAGCCCACAAAGATTTTCTTGTTTTGGTTCCGTAGGATCCCTATGGGCTATATCCTTATTTTCCTCAATTCTTTGAAAAAGAACTGCTTGTGTTGCTGACCTCGGCGAGCCTTCCCAAACCAGCTGTTTGCTTTCAGGCTGAAAAGTCAATACAGGGTTTAAAACAATTATGATGTACTTCAAAGCCTTCCTGCTTCTTCCTCGAGACCAACTGCCTATGGAACTGGACTGAATTTCTGTTACTGGGTCTGTTTGTGTGCACTTTTTAGACACCCAATTATCTTGCAGGAGCTGAGAGTTCTGTACTATGTGTGCCGTTCAAATAGACAAGCTCCACAGAGACAATTCTAATTATTTCCATAAAAATCCTCAATGTTCTTACCAAGTAATCCCTGCCACACAGGTTACAGGAGCTGTGGAGAGAGTGAGCGATTGTTCCCACTGAGGTAGCTCCTGTGGAGATGTCGTTACTGACAAACTTCTCGGTAACTGGAGCAGATGGGGCAGTTGTATATTTTATATGAGATACTAGGAATGCACATTTAACTATTACCTTAAAAAAAGTCCCTGCTGTTTTATTAAACAAATTAAAGTCCATGCTGTAAAGAAACCAGGAAGTTTGCAAAATCAATTTCTCCCTCTTTTCAAACAAGCAGCCTGTTAACACAAAACAACCATCCCCTTTTCTTATCAAGCACTTTCATTTGCATTGGGGTCCTTGTGACTCGTCAACACCTTTTTTCCAGTGTATGGATTATGCCACTGATCAGCTTGAACAGCAGGGCTGTTTTGAACAGTGTTTTATGAAGCCTGAATCGTCTGGCGCAGTCCTCACCTGAGGCAGCTCCACAGATATCCTACTCAGGCTCTGGTGGGATGTGTTCCAAGAGGTGTATTTTCAATTATTGCTCAATACAGGTACATATTTCTTAGTGGTTCAGCGTGCCAACCGTATTTTCCTTTGGAGTCTCCTAGTTGTTCTTTTCCACCTTTATTGTCTTCTGCTCTGTCTCTACATTCAGGTTCCTTTTATCAGCCTTGGAAGATTCAGTGGGTCTTTTCTTTTCCATTAAGTAATTATCTCACTATTTCAATGGTGTGTAGTTTTAGAGTAAACTTAATAGTATTCATGACTGAAAGATGACTTTAGTTTGATGCTTAATTATAGCTCTCAGGCCATCCTTTAAAAATAACATAATAAAAACATCAGCAAAACACCTTCAATAAAAAATAGTTATAAAACATTTTACTCTTGTTTTTAGTGTGACCTTGTCACCAAAGATGCAGGAGGAAGTGGACCAGCTGCTTGTCACTTGCAGTATCTGTCCGCTTTCACTTTCGCTCTCCTATATGAAAAGAGTAACAAACCAAGATTTAGATTAAGACCAAAAACGATTACTTCTGGGGGTTTTATCTGCCTCAAAGCATTAAGGAAGCATTGGAAGCCTTTTTTCTTAAACTTCACAGTGCATATAAAAGCCTACCGCCACTTTGGATTTGTTAATTCACTTCATTTTCTTATGGAGCTAGAACTGCAGTGTCTAAAGTTAACCTTGCCTTTCCCTTCACATCTTCATTATTTGTGTTTTGCCCCCTCCGAGGAATGGCATTCAGGTTCCGTGTGGTGTGAAGCTGACACTGAACGCATGATGGGCCAGGAGTGTTCTCACATCACTGTGAATGTGAGAAATGATCTCCTGCCTTCCACCTTAAGGCAAGTATTTATGCTCTGTTCTGATACAAAATGTTTGAAAAACTTGAGACAGTTTCTATAGTCTCAGCTGAGGGGAAAAAATAGTTTATTCTCACTAGATAGCATAAAGACTGTTCTTCATAAATGCTCTTTAAAACGCAGCTTTCCCCCTCTACTCTGTTCTAGGGCCACAGGTATTGAAAGTTAACAATTAGCTTTATTTTTGTGATTAAAAAGATTCATCCCTCAGACTCCTCAGTAGTAAACAAACTGAACAGTCTAGATAAAGATTTCCAAAAGAACTAATTTCTGAGGAAATCCAAACTTGCAAACTTCAGGTAAAGTACTGAAAATTCAGAACAAAAGAAGACAGACATACAGACGGACAGACAGACAGAAAGAAGCCAGTCTTGGGAGTCAGGCAGAACAGTGACTGGAGAGGAAACCCTCAACACCCCACCTTTCCAACACCCCACCTGCCCAACATCCACCTTTCTTCTGTACACCAGGGTTACTGTAAGTGCATCTCCCAGCAGTTTTTAAATCAGTGCATTATTTCCTGTGCTTTGAACTACCTGTCGAGTAGCATTTCATGAAAAGTGCCTTCTTTCCTGGCTTTTCTGAGGGCTTTTGTATCTTCTTTGCTTATTTTAAGCTTTTTGTCTTGAAAACTTTGGAATTTCTTTCTGTAAGGGGGGAAGAAAAAAAAAAAGTGTTACAAAGCATAACTTCCTTCAGATTTTGTGTTTCAATAGAACAGCAGCTGCAATAAAATCTTAACTTCTATGATGCAGTAGACAACCAGCCTGATAAAAATCTATTCAGGGATTTTTTTTGGCAGTCTAAGTAGTAATGCATCCTACGTGATTAGCACAATGTGGTGACCAGTTCTAATGGGACCTAGGAGCACAACAAGTCAGGGAGTGAAGTGAAGGTGCAAGGTGGTGGTAGTGAGGGAGCTGCAGGGGTGGGCTCTAGGAGAAGTGCCCAGGGGTTGCCCCGTGCTGGACAGAGCTGGCTCCACAATGGACACACCACAGGACACAGCTGAGTCCATCAGCAAAGCTGGTGGCAACTCTGTGAAAAAGGGCACAGTTCCACACAGGCAGACAGAAAAAAGTAAGTGCAACATGGTGGTGTGAACATCAAGGGCAGAAAAGGGGAGGGAGGAAGCGCTTCAGGTGCTGGAGAAGACATTTCCCCTGTGGAGGGTGCAATGCCAGAGCAGGGGAAAAGTGGGAAAGGAAAGGAGGGGTAGGGAGAAACCACTCTGTATCGACACATAACCCCCTCCTGCCTGTGGCAGCAGGAATCGAGTGGAGCAGAGACAGGGAAAGGAAAGATGGCATTTCCAGTTTGTGTCTTTGTATCTCACTAGCTAAATTTGCTTTAACGGGCAATGGACTTAGGTTTTCACAGGTTGAGTCTGTTTTGCCTGTGACAGGAACTGGCACCCCATCTCCCTGTCTGTATCTCCACTGTTACGCTTTCTCATCCCGTTTTCTCCCCTCGTCCTGCTGAGGGAAAAGGGAGTGAAAGGCCAGGTGAGAGTTTGGCCCTTCCACCAAAAGTGGCCCCAAAGAGGAGTACACACACAAAAAAAAGATACCAGAGCCTGTTAACAGCTCTCAACTACATACACATAATTGATTTCACACTGTTTAACGTTTCCTTTGTCTTCTTGTGGAACATCATCTTTCTTCTTGGGTTCTCTTTCAGCACAAGTACGAATCTAGTCATCGAGAGGAAATAAAAACAGAAAAGAAAACACCTATTTTTTTTTTAAACCAGAAGCTACAGGTTAAAGATGACAATATGTCCTTCATAACAAAACGAGAGTCACGGTGCCTCTTTAAATTCAGAGTTTTCAAACTGGGTAATTTGCGTAGGGAAACGACTGCAGTAAAAGCTGGAGCTGCTGAACTATAGGAAATATTAAGCGTAATCCGTGACACTGCTGCAAGACACGATCATCTTCACCTCAGAGAAACACCATTTCAGTTCTCAGTTCTAGCAGAAGTGAAATGCCTTTTCAGAGACTGACTTAAAAAGCACTATTGCACTGACGAGCAGACCCCTGTCTCTCATTGGAGCCACTCCTGTATTTTCCACATCCAGATGAAGTCGAGTTGTAAACCCTTCTCTGTTGTAAACCCTTCTCTGTTGTAAACCCTTCTCTGTTGCTGCTTCAGTCCTAATTCATCTCTTCTGTACCAAGCTGTTCAGAACTATCTGCAACATCACACAGAATGTCTTGCTCCCCAAGCTTTTGCACTTCTGCAGTAGTAAAATATCTTCCTACCTCTCCTGGAAGTACCTCAGTTTATGCAGCCCTGGAGCTCACAGAATGGTTAGAGTTGGAAGGGACCTTAAAGATCATCCAGTTCCAAACCCCTGGCCTTGGGCAGGGACACCTCATACTAGACCAGGTTGCTCCAAGCCCCATATCCAGCCTGGCCTTGAACCCCTCCAGGGATGGGGCAGATGCAGCTTCTCTGGTCAACCTGTTCCAGTGTCTCACCACCCTCACAGTAAAAAGCTTCTTCCTTATATCTCATCTAAATCTCCTCTCTTTCAGTTTAAAACCATTATTCCCTGTCCCTAGAGCCTTCTCTTCTCCGGGCTGAACCACCCCAACTCTCATTTGCCTTTCTTGAGCCCAAATCACTTGACAGCTTATAGAAAGCCGTTACAACTGTATTAACAGTGAGTTGCAGCACAGACACCTGGTTGGTTGAAAATCTGAGCCAATCCTGTATTGACTGTACAAGTTAAGGATTACCTTTATCATTTCTTCTTCCCCTGCAGTTTTGCTCTTGGCTTCTATGTCTCCCTCTTCATTACATCTAATGAAACGGCTGTTTGCTGCAAGTAATGCCATTTTCTTCTGCAGAAATAACATCACAGGTTGTTAGTATAAAGATTTTGTCTATAATCCACGATCCGTTACATTTTATCCTCCACAATACACTAAACCCCTCTGGTTTATGTTTTTATATCTGGACACTTCTACAGCTAGCCAGCAGACTTGATGGCTCCTTCACTCTTAAGATGCTTATAGCTGCTAAAATGCAGAAACTTGGAAGTAATTTAAGAGCTTCCACTTACAGTAAACTCATTGCAGGTGGGAAAACGGGATATTACAAGTTATGGTACAGAAGAGACTGCAAAAGGCTTTTACTCCACAAGGAACATCAATCCAGATTAACTGAAAATACATTCAAGTGTGAGGAATATCAAGTGGTGTTCCAAACAGCTTACGTCTTGGAAGACAGGTTCCCATTGCTCTCTTGATCCTATCGCATCCGAGCGGCCAACAACAAGCCCATCCGAATTTATACCAAGGTATTTGCCATAACCAGACTTCAGAGCGATCCTCAAAGAAAAGGCCGGAAAACAGGACAGAATGGTTTCAATTCAAGCCATTCACAACACCCAACAGGTCACAAACCCATTAATAGCGGACAATGTACTTCAAGAGAGTATTAAAGCATGCTTTCACACCAGAAATAAACAAAATCAAAACAGGTAACGCTGTTCAAGTAATTACCTTGTATCAGACAACTTCACTGCTGTGAACTGTTCTGGAGGGCTCGGGCCTTCGTCATCTGAGGAACCAATTATCCAACAGTTCGGTATGAAGCGTGAAACATACAGCATTTTAACCTCTTAATACTGCACTTTCACAAAGAACTAAACCCTGGGCATTGCCAAATACTATGAAAACCTGTCTTACTTTTTTGTTTAAAAATGACTTTTTTGAATATTGACGTTTTAAAAAAAGCAATGCAGGTGCTTATTTCTATTCATACATTTAGAGTGCTTAAGACACAAAGTAGAGATCATCCTCATGTAAAGAAATTTACAGCTGAGAATGTTTTGTAATTCTCCAGGTGGCTTTGAAAACCTTAATCTCCTTGTAATATGTTATTTATATATATTTATATATATAAAGCAAAGGTTATTTGCTTTATTACAAAATGTGTTACTGTTCAGCTCTGGTGATACAAAAAACTCAGTATCCTGCAAGCAAAGGCTTTCTCCATCCCTGAAATCCCAGATGAGATAATATTACATAATATTACCAATTTAGCCACCAGGTTAGTAGCTCACTTGTGCAGCAACAAAACACACGTATTAAGATGAGGAGGCAGCAATAACCCTTGAAACTGCCTTGAGTTTCACTCTTCAACTGACACCATACAGGTTTTATAGGATTTAATAAAAGTTATACTTTTTTTTTTATCCAGTAAGTGGTGTGGCCTTTAACAGGTGATCATCCCCAATGCAGTTCAATTTAGTGTACGCATAAACCAGCAAGAAAGTAGGTAAGTGAAACTGGTCGTCGTTGGGTTTAAGTCATCTTGCATGCTATGGCTGGGACTACTGCATGATTTGTCACAAACTCCCGTTAGCTGTTGCCTTTAAGTGATGCCACGTTTATGCCTTTCCTTACTGGAACTGCTTATTTCCAAAGTTCCTGGAACAAACCTTTGTGTGGTGCTCCAAGCGTAAACAAGCCATTGTCGAGGGCGTGGATGTAAGCTCCTTTATCCATTTCTATAGCAATAGTTCCTGTAATTTCACCGAAATTACTGACAGCCCACCAGTTTCCTAAAATACAAACCCGTGACGGTTAGTAGAGCAATTACAGCTTCCCATTACAGTAATTTAAGTGATATTTCTGTGTATTCCCTGAGATCTGAAATTCCGAGGATACAAGTGTCATTTCAAGATCTTTGTGCACTCTTTTATGGTAGAGAGCCAAATTAATGGTGTCGCTGCTGAACCTGAAAGTCTTGCTGTTCCACCTGCTCTGTCATCTCCAGTCACGGGCTCCTGCCCTTTAGCCCTTCTTTGTGTTGGACCATAGAGCAAGTCGCTGCATTCAGCAGATGCAGCAAAGAGACACCTTGCAAGGAAGGTGGCTTTCCCCCCCCCCCGCTGTGGACCAGCCTCCTGCCGTTTTGGGGTCGTATCCCATTATTACATTCACCTACAGAACTGAAACAAACAGTTTCTCTCATCTTGCTGTTACTTTTTGTGAGCTGTAGCCCTTAGGCTTCAGTTATCTGAGCCAATCTGCATTTGAATGTTTGAGCCCCACAGAATTCCACCAAAGTTGAAGGCAGCCCTACCCAAACAGATGAACTGGAATTATGACATGTATATTTTTTAAACAGTAAAATTTTCACTTGGTATATTGTCTTACAAATATCTTCTACCTGTTGGGGTGTGTGTGTATGGTTGACCATGACCCCAGGACCTGGGGGTGCTGGTCGACAGGAGGCTGAACATGAGCCAACAGTGTGCCCAGGTGGCCAAGAAGGCCAACGGCATCCTGGCTTGCATAAAGAATAGTGTGACCAGCAGAAGTAGGGAGGTGATTGTCCCCCTGTGCTCAGCCCTGGTGAGGCCACACCTTGAGTCTGGTGTCCAGTTCTGGGCACCTCAACACAAGAGAGATATCGAGGTGCTGGAGTGAGTGCAGAGGAGGGACACGGTGAAGGGCCTGGAGAATGTTTCATGAAAAGTGATTGAGGGAGCTGGGACTGTTTAGTTTGAGGAAGAGGAGGCTGAGGGGAGACCTCATCCCTCTCTACAACTGCTTGAAAGGGCATTGTAGGGAGGTTGGTGCTGGTCTCTTCTCACGGGCAATGAGCGACAGGACAAGAGGGAATGGCTGCAAGCTGCAGCAGGGTAGGGTTAGGCTGGACAGTAGGAAAAAGTTTTTCACGGAGAGAGTGGTCAGTCAGTGGAATCAGCTGCCCAGGGAGGGGGTGGAGTCCCCATCCCTGCCTGTGTTTCAGAGTAGATTGGATGTGGAGTTGAGGGATCTGGTGTAGGGGAGAACTTGTAGAGTAGGGCTGACGGTTGGACTTGATGATCCCAGGGGTCTCTTCCAACCTAAATGATTCTATGATTCTATGACTCAATCTCAGCAGTCCCTTACAACCATGGAGATTCTGTGATTAAGGCAATAACTGGTTTAAATTAATTTGAATACCACAGCTTTTTTTCCCCACGTGGTAAACTTGGCAAATCGAACTGCCTTGAGCAGAAATGATCTTCCCCTGTCTTTATACAATACACGGAGCAAACTGTCTTGTCCTGCACAGACAGGGTTTGCAGATCAATGTATGCATTTTCCAAATCTCTCCCACTTCTTTGAAATCTGGCTAAACAAACGAATGTAAAAAGCCTGTAACATTCCTCTGGTGTAAGACACGACAGCCCGTTTTCTCACGTATCGAAGTTTAGCACAGGAACAGGGGTGGCTTCTCCTTGCCCTGCTTTAGCTTCTGCCCACACGCACACAGCGGGAAACGTATCTGGTCAGGCTGACTGTGCTGCCGTACACATCCGTGTGCCCCGTGACTTTGTGGTTCTTTTTAAGCTGGTTTTGTTTGTGAAGTAACCTGCAATCAACCAAGGACACAGCAGCACTGCCGGGAGCAGCCTGCAAAGCTACTGCTCACGACCGCGGGTCCTGCCATCCTTCTGTTTTATGGAAAAGGAAAAAGTCGTGTTTGTTACTGGTTAAGGTTTGTGCCCTTAAAGGGCAGCAGCAAATTTATCCCGGGAACAGATCAGCGAAGTCGAGCAACTATGTCAAATCCAAAGCAAATAAACAAGCTAACCAAGATGCTTTTCCTCTGGAAAGGCACAAAGGTTTGCGTGAACTACAGAGCTCGGTCTGAAAGCCGCTGGTGGCAGCGCAAACAGCGGAACCACAGGCGAGCCAAGCTCCAACCTGCAAAGCGATAGTAACAGAAAGTGTAAGTTATTTAAATTGAAACGCACTCTTAATGAGCATGGCTGTGATGTCTCTCCCGTGTAACCAAATAGCGCTGGAGGAAAAAAGGGCGACCCAAACTGTTAAGTAGAATCATAGAATCATTTAGGTTGGAAGAGACCCTTGGGATCATCAAGTCCAACCATCAGCCCTACTCTACAAGTTCTCCCCTACACCAGATCCCTCAACACCACATCTAATCTACTCTGAAACACAGTCAGGGATAGTGACTCCACCACCTCCCTGGGCAGCCCATTCCACTGACTGACCACTCTCTCCGTGAAAATTTTTTTCCTAATGTCCAGCCTAACCCTACCCTGCTGTATAAGTACCTTAAGATGATATAAAAACATACTTCAGCTAAAAACAGGAGAGGAAGATCGGCCCCGCTGGTGTCAGAAGCTCCGTCAAAGACCCCAACATACAAATAACACGCTGTGAGCAGTAACTATGAACCTGTACAGCAGCCTCTCGGCTTCTGCCACCCCCTACAGTTTCCACACTCTCCTCACCAACGATATCCAGCTGCTCTGCCGCATCCTCCTCCCTCTTCCTTTTCTTCTCCTTGTGTTTTTTCTTGCTGCGAATGGAAAGACACAGAAATAAGGCCGTACCTCAGAGCCGGCCCGGCTCAGCCCCCCCACAGCGAGCCCTCCCGCACGGCCACAGCCCTTCCCGGGCCTCGCCCCTCAACCCCGGGCAGCTGGAGCCCACTCCGGTGCCTCGGGCCGGGCGCCCCGCACCTCACCTTTTCTCTTTAGCCCCTTTGAGGACGAGCTTGGTGGATTTCACACAGGAATACTCCGCCATGTTGGGCTGCCGCGGGCGGACGGAAACCGCGGAGGGACAACCTTCCTCCCGCCCTGCGCCCTCTCCAAGGCGCATGGGCATTGCTTTCCCTCCGCTTTATCTTATCGCGCCTTGCAGGGGCTGCGCACAGAATTTGAGGAGAAAAAAATGCAATAATGCAAGTTTTAAATTGTCTGCTCTTAAGCCCTCTGCACCTTCTCCTCCTAAGGCTGACTGGGCTCAGCCGGTTGCTCTAGCGCTTTGCAAGCCTCCAGCACTGCGGGGGATGAAGAGCCCGCAGCCCCCTCACCAGCACGTGGTGGCAGTGCCTTGGTGGGCGTTATTTCAAAGCAAGGCTAATGGGCGCAGAGCGGAGCTGTGTCCTCCGACACGGGCAGCAGGAGCAGGCTGCCGGGCAGGGGCTTATCCAGCAGCTTCGAGGGAGGACCTTGAAGGCATGTTCAGGGGTGGATGAATCTGGTAAGTCAAGCCAGTGCACCAAAATAGGGGTGAAAGGAGGTTAATGATGGATTTTCCCACCCTTACCGCCACTTGGTGCTCCACGGTTAAATCTACCTCGGGTATAGCCAACTCTTTCTCACACAGTTATAACATGTCACCTTCTCAGCAGGTGCCATTCCTCCTTCCCTGGGGAACTGCCACATCAGCACCTTAAGCTCCCAGTTAGAGCAGTAATTTGTGCTTAGCCTTTGAAATCTTCGAATCATCTAGGTTGGAAAGGACCTTTAAGATTATCAAGTCACACCATTAACCTAACATTACCAAAACCCNTAACCTAACATTACCAAAAGGACAGCTAAACCATGTCCCTCTGCACCATGGCTGCCTGTCTTTTAAAGACCTCCAGGGATGGTGATTCCACCACTTTCCTGGGCAGCCTCTTCCAGTAGTTGATAACCCTTTCTGTGAAGAACTTTTTTCCCAATCCTAAACCTCCCCTGGTACAACTTGAGGTCGTTTTCTCTTGCTTTATTGTCTGTTACTTGGGAGAAGAGACCAACCCTTTCTCCCATGAAACCTGCTCTACTTTGACCTGCTTTAGCAGGGGGGTTGGACTACACAATCTTCGGAGGTCACTTCCAACCCCATATCATTGTGGGATTCTGTAACCCTCCCTTTGCTACACCCTGTTTTCAGGTAGTTGTCTCCTTCAGCAAGGTCTCTTCTCTGCCTCCTTTTCTCTAGGCAGAACAACCCCAGCTCCCTCAGCTGTCCCTCCTAAGTTGCGCTTTAGATCTGTCTGTTTCTGGTCTGTTGTTTCTACTTCACAGTAGTGGAAGGACTTTTGTGCTCAAAAGGTTGTCTGCTGATTATACTAGGTGCTCAGATGAAAGATACCATCCCTATCAAATCTTGTGTTACATGTACAAGCACAGGCATGTTTGTATTGGATTGTGGCCTTTTGTTTTCTGATTTAATTACTTGTTAAATTAATAATTAATTAATTGCAAGCCCTCAGCATCTTGAAGGTGTCTTCCACAAGTAAGAAATGAGAGCCTTATATGTGGTTATGTCAAGGACTTTAAAATCATTAAAATCATGGCTGGGTGGTAAAACTCCATGTGTGCAAGGTCCCAGTGAATGACCCTGGGGCTTGTGAATGACTGCAGGTGTCTTCCATGGGCACTCTAATTGGATCCAGGACCCTGCCACTTCTCACCAAGGTGCTTTCATTGCCTGTCTCCAAGCTTTGGGGAGAAGGTGGTTGGGAGGAGGCATGGGCTTGTCAGCAAAAACAGTGCTTAAATCAAGCTGCTGGTGTGTGCAAATTCAGAATACTTTAGTGTGTCTCTGGTGTGCTGCTCTCCTGCCTGCCAGTGTCTTCCTCTGTTGCGGTTTGTCAGACAGACGTTGGCTCCTTGATCTGTTTGGGAAGTGGGTAACTTTAAGCAGTGTGTTGCTGTAGTAGACAGTATGTGACTTGATTGATTTATTGACTTACCTCTCCCAGGAACTTGCATCTTGCAATTAGTTCTTCCAGTGAAACCTGAAAAAATAGGCAGTTTTTTTTCTGCTGACCTCTCTTGATCTGCATGGAGCTGCAGTCGGGGAGGTACTGCGTTAGCAAAGTCTTGTATCCAGTCAGGTTGTTGAAGGTCCTGCACATCTTACTGGAGCTGAAGGACCAGAGAAGATCCAGGCTTCCAAATGGAAGATCGAGATACCTAGCCAAGCTACTAGCAGTCTATCTGTTGGTTTCAACCTCACCCTTAAGTAAATCCTGCTTTCACGTTTCTAGGAGTTATTGCCAGACATCTTCCAGAAACCTTTTAATACTGTCTTAAAATTTTACAGGCAATAAAAGAATGGTTGTTCCTTATTTTGCTTCCTTGTTTGTGGTGGTAGATACAATAGTTTTGTTCCCTGTTAAAGCATTTTAGTCAACATATTCCTATTTTGTTCTGCGTTTTCATGTCTCCAGCCCATTGGAAATTAATTCAAGCTAACCTCACCATCAAGTAATTTTAGCATATATATTTATAATTGTATTTTACTCTCATTTTATCAGTAAACACTTTTTTTGCTGGTTCCAAACAGATATGCCTCTAAGGGAGAAATTTTAGTAAAGGGTCTGTGAAAAAGGAGTGAGCAATTGTGTAGTAATTAGAAGAAAGGACAGAGGAACTGAGTGAAGCAAAAAGAATGCCTGCGAATGTGCTGATGGCTCAGCTACACCCTTGCACCCTAAATTGTCCTCCTGTGGGGTTTTTTGGTTATTTGTGGCGTTTATTTTGATTTCTTTTTAGGCTTTGATTCTATGGAGAGCAAGTCTACAGGGGTTCTTTATTGTTTTCCTAAATCTAAGTTCAGTAGTTTATTTGTGATGGATCTTAGTTTTTGTCTGCTGAACTGTGCAACCTTAGCATTTGCGGGGTGTTTGGATGCTCTTGTCCAAGTGGGCCACAGTGCATGGACCCACCGTTACGAGCACTGCAGAGCACTCCTGAGAGTGAGGGTGGGAGAGAAAAAGGTACTATTTCAGTATGTTATGAAGCAAAGATGTCTTGACCACTTTTGGTAAAGAATATAAAGCTTTCTCTATGAAAGAAATAATAGCTTTAAACTCACTAAGAATTATCCAAGTTGAATTATCGTTTTTTCTTGTTAACTTTAAAAAAACAAACAGTAAACCAGTTTGTATTTAAAAACACACATATATAGACATGCACCATATGATGGAAATGCCTTTGTATTTTACTCTTTGTCCACCAGATGTTGCTATAGCCACAAAAATGGATGCAGATTAAGCAATTTGAAAAAAAAAAAAAAGACTAGTTTTATTTTCATTACAGATCACCCTTACACATCGTGATCCTGAAAAGAATTACACTCGTGCTTACATTTTTGCATTGGGAATAGTCCCAGTGAGTTCAATTAAGCAACTCATTCTGTGTAAAGTTAAGCATATTTATAAACTTTCTTAGGATGGGGCTATATCAACTGTGTTTGCTATTTTCTTTATTTGCTCTCCTCTTTTCCCCATTATGAAAAGAAAGAGGGAAAGACAGAGACCATAAATGTCTAATTTTAAAAGGAACATAGACTTTTTTTTCAGGCTCCCATAATGTAAAATATTTCTTCTTGTTAATGAGTATGATTTTATCAAATATTAACATATTTTAGGGTTTTTTTTCTTTAATTTAGTGACTCCAGCAGCAAACAGGCATCACTACAGTGTATATGGAGGACAGTAAAATCTTTTCCCTCAGGGCAAAGCGATGCCATCAATCAGAAAACTGTATCTAAAACGGTACCTCTTTAGAGAAGCTATTTAAACTCTAATTTGCTAGTTAGTATTTTTGAAATTAAAACATGTCCAAAATGTGCTGGCTATGATTGTTTAAAAAAACAAATAGAACAGCTCGTTTTCTTTATGGCAATGGAAATAAATGGAGCCTTCGTGTTTGTGAATGTAGAAAACAAATCACTTTTTTTTTTTAATGATTGGATTTTCCTGCCAGCGTGGAATTTGCCGCATGTGCATTTTATTTTGAATGCCTAAAGAGTGAAATCATTTGCTGTCTCTCATGCAGATGGGGCAGATTGGCTGAGGTGTCATTTGCAAAATGAGCACTTCCATCATTCCCATTTGAAGGGCATCGTTGCAGACAATGTTTCCTATAGATGGTCAGGATTGATGGAAGTCAAGAGCTGAGACTGAGTATCCACGACTGGTGTCATAGAAGCCTGGACCAGAACTTGGGCACTGGAGTTTTCTTCTGCCTTGTTTATTTATGTTAGGAAATATAAGAATACTTCCCCAAACCAGAGAAACTTGAATTAGCTCTCTGGATAGCAGAGCTGACATGATAGTTTATATGCTTTTTTTTGGCTTCCATTCCAAGTATGGGGCCCTAGTGAAATATCTAAGCTGCTGACTGATCTAACAGCCAAGATTGATATAGTTTTGTTTACTCATTTACAGCAGGAGTGAAAGCTGATGTGGGTTGGAACCACAGCAACTATATTTTGATTATTTATTTTTTTTTTTTCCCCCCAGTGGGACCTAGTACATAGACTGGAATGTTGTGGTGGTTTCTCATAAATCTCAGCAGCAGTTGTGTTGATGTGGAAGCATCCCCAGGACATGATGGTGCGTACCGCACTGACGTGACAGATGTAAATAAAAGGCTAATTTGATTCTTGGCATTTTTAATACTGCATGCTGAAAATGCTTCTATTATAAATTCTAGATTTTAAATGTGACCTGAAATTACCTTTTTTGAAACCAAAAAATGTTAGTGTTGGGTTTTTAGCATGGGTAAGTGAATATTCTCAAAATGGCATGTCTACTACTCAGTACAGGAATTAAGAGTACTTGGAAGACAGGCTGGGTTTCCAAGCCTGTCAGGGGCAGGATGGCCCCAGCTCAGATGCTCTGCTCCTCAGCATCCCGTGTTGGTTGTGGCTTCTTGGCCTCTTCTGCTTTTCCTGATTGACTCCCTCGCTTTCCTCCGCCGTTGCTTTGTGACGTTATTGTGGCTAAGTTTTTGTAGCTGGCCAGCCCTTCTCAATGATCTGCTTCTCCAGGTATTGACACCCTGCTCTACAGTTTGGCCATGGGGGACCAAGCACTTCCTAAAATCCCTTTCTGTTGGACACTTGGGGATGCAGGAGGAATGGAAAGGCAACCATGAACCAGTGGTCATGTGCAGGCACCAACTCTATGGTGTTTACTTGGGCTCAGGCCTTCTGCTTCCAGCTTGTCATCCCAAATGCCTTATCATGAATTCTTCTCCAAATTGTGTTACTCTTTTCTGCTAATTGCTCTGATTTTTGTCTTGTTGTACTAAGGAAATGTTTTGTATGTGTTTGAACATGTTTGTCTTTCAGCCCACTTGTCTGTTTCTTTATCGCTCTTTTTTTAAACTGGTCAGTTTTCTTCCAATTTAGCAGACAGGTGGAGGTCACAGCAACAGTTGAACTCTGGAGGGTTCTGACACTGTAGGAACTGCAAGTAGGAAAAAGACTTGCAACTGCCTGTTGGAGGGGGAGGTGGCAATAGGAACCCTGTTCTTACTTGAGATGGGAGAGAACCCTCCTGCAGAACGGAGTCTGTGAGGAAAAACTCCTAGTAAATCAGTGAGCACTAATGACTGACAAACCAAGCTGCATTGCTTCCAGTGATTAGGCAGCAACCTGTTGCTATATACTGTAATTTCAGTTTTTATGGGAGGGAAATTTGATTCTCCAAGTTGAGTGTATTTGATGGTTTTTGACGTTTCCTGACAAATAGCTGGCATGTTTAATGCAAACACAGTTGAAAACTGTGTCCCTTATTCACGGGGACTGTACAGCAAACGTAGATTTGGCTATAAATTAAGCATGACAGGATTTTTGTGGCAAGTTACCTGCTTTGTGCTGTGTGTTCATCTGCAGGTTTTCCCTCACTGGGACACGCTCATTTCTTGTCTCCAGTGAGCCTTGTTTCCCTTGTTACCTGTGGTTGAGTTTGTTTATCTCATTAGGAAAGCCACAGGACCCATTTCATATATATATACATAGCACTGCTGCAGTTGTTCTTTGTTAGCCTGTAACCAAGTTTAAGTTAAAAACTAGTTTCTAGTGTGCTTTTTTTGTTTGTTTGTTTCCTGAAAAAACTTTTTACCTTTTTGTATTCCTTCTTAGGAAGCAATAAAGAGGTGGTTTTGCATGGTCTAGGGTGTACTCACCTTCACGGCATTCCTTTTGAGAAATGGCTTACTGAGGGTAAGCTCTACCTCTCTCCCCCCCAGGAGTATGTGACTTCCCTTTGGTCTATATGCTATATATTTTTTTTTTTATTCCACATCCTCTGAGACTACATGGGTGTCCTCTATAATTTCAATGATACATGAATTGGCAGGACTTAAAAGGAGAATGAATCCATGGCAGCGGGTTCATTTTCAGCGCTGCTGTCCTCCTGGCCATAAAGCTGTACACTTTTTCTTTGTAAATTATATTTCCTCTCCCCCAGGACTGCCATATAATTTCTTTCTGCATTTTTTTCCTCTCTAACTGGACTGGAGAATTTACCTGCTATGATTGTTTTCATTGCCTATTTGAATTTGAAGAGCTATTGTAAGTGATTTTCTTCTCTTATCCTCCATAGCTCCTGATTCTGAGTAATTTGTCCTGAATGCAGATGCTCTTGCACAAAAAGGCAATTTTTCCTAATGCAGAGGCAGTGAATGTCTTGTAAAAAATGCTTTTGTATGGACTTAGCAATTGTGGAGGTGGAAGGGAGACCTGTAGACTATTCCATGTAGAATAGGTATAGTCTAGGCAAGGAGAGGAAAAGCTTTTTGCTCAGGAGGGAATTCTGAGCTGTGCATTATCCCTGTCCACTCACTTCCTTCTAAACATGTACAATGTAAGTACTTCGGGAGTATTTTTTTCCCCTCCTTGGGCCAAATACAAAAGAGAAATAAATACACTTAGCTCATGCTCATTTGTGAGGGCCTTACTCTGACTGCCCTATTTGTATTTTCACCCAGACAGCCTCCAGATGATGACAATATTTATTAGATTTTGAGACAGTTAAAGAGATGAAAGGCAAATGTAGAACTCCTTGATCTTTGCCTGAATCAGGGCTATCATCAGTATCTCACTGTACTTTAATTTTGCCCATCACATATCTAGTAAGTCTGGTTTGTTCAGCTTTTTGTGTTGTGTTTTCTAAAAGCAGCACAAGCAGAGCAAAACAGGTTCTGAGTTTTCAATTAGCCCTCCCTTCTTGTCATTAGGAAATGAAAGTTTCTAACCCATAGCACAGTATATGGAAGCTGTGTTGAAATGTGGTGGCCAGAGATGGCAGCATTCACCATCCTACTGTAACTTGACTTTTTTTTTTTTCTTTTTTAAAGCTTCAGTAACTTGAATGAATGAATGCTGTCAGATTTTTAGCTTCTGCTGAAAAAATACAATGCAGTCCAGAATTCCTGTCCCTCGTGGTTATGAAGAAGAGACATAAAACCTGACTGTCGGGGTTTAAAACTTTGCAAGGCAGAACAAAAGAAGACCACATCTATTGTTTTACAACACGCTGCTTTAAAAGCCAGCGCTGTGAGTTTTTTAGCCTGACTAATAATTGTTGAGTGCCTTGAGTTGGCAACATCTGTTGGCTCGTGTCCTGTCACAGCAGGTGAGTGAGTGGGAGTTGAAACTGCTGATCTTCCCATATTCTGATCCTGGGAGAAAAGGAGAGGGAACATTTCAGTCTGCATCACCTGCTTTTGGGCTGTTTTCCCCATGACATACCCTCAGTGTACATCAGTGCTTTTCCTACAGTGTAGGTGCAGTGCGAACTGTTTTTTCCCAATTAAGCTTTATTTTGCTGAGGGCGTCTCTCCTGCTCCTGAAAATCCCCAATCTAATTTGCCAAAGATAAAAATAGTCTTTTTGCTGTCACAGCTTCACGAAACTACATTATGACAAGGCATGATCCGGTTTAGATCTTAAAAGGTGAAGTCTGAGAGACTGGCTAAGGGGTGTCAGTGCATCCCAGAGTACTGGCTGGCAGGAGCCCACTCCTAAGGAATAATCCAGGCAGAATTTCTGGCATGTGCAATGGATGGGGTGTAATTTATACAATTAATTTCTTAATGGAGCACTGAGCCGTAGCCGTCCTGTTCTTTGGCCTGTTTGGGGGGTGGAGTCCCTCGGGGTGTGTGTGAGGATCTGCTGGAACTGGTCCAGAGCACCGGACCTGAAATTCTTCCAGAACTATTTGAGATGTTTAGTTCCTGTGGTGGGGAGGAATCATTCTCAGATCTGGTTACATTGGGCTCCAAGAGGATAACTCAGCGTTGGTAGGGTCCATTGTTGCTGTTGTCTTTGTTGCAGATGACCAAGCTCTAGCTTAGGTTTCATCACTGCATGAGGTGTCCAGAGCTGCCATATCTAGAAGGTACAAAAATACCTAGCTCTGCCAGATGCCAGATCCATGCATGGAACGTGCATGGGACAAGTTGACCGTGAGCCAGCAGTGTGCCCTTGTGGCCAAGGCCAGTAGCATCCTGGGGTGCATCAAGAAGAGTATGGAGATCACATTGAGAGAGGTCATCCTCCCCCTTTACTCTGCCACCTAGAGTATGGTGTCCAGTTCTGGGCTCCCCTGTTTAAGATGGACAGGGAACTGCTGGAAAGGGTACAGCAAAGGGCTATGAAGATTACTAGGGGACTGGAACATCACTCTTATGAGGGAAGACTGAGGGACTTGGGACTTTTTAGTCTGGAGAAGAGAATTCTTAGTCTGGGGGCGGGGCACAGATCATATGAATGCTTATAAATACTTAAAGGGTGTGTGTCAAGAGGATGGGGCTAGTCTTTTTTCAGTGGTGCACAGAGACAGTGGAAAGCCACAAGTATTTTAGTTAAAAGAAACACCATCTACCCAAGGCCTCAGCAGTAGGACTGGGCAATCTGTGGATCTATGATCAGGTATGTAGGCTATGCACACCTCAGCCATGCACTTCATTTTTCCCCTGGAGACAGCCATGCACTTCATTTTTCCCCTGCCCTATGTTGTGAGCAAGGCAACCAATCTGTCCCAGCAAGTGCAGAGGTCCCCTCACCCAGGCACACGATGGTGCAGATGGCCGAAATTAGAGTGAAAAAGAAAAGAGCAATGGTTTCTTCTTTGTTTTTTCCCTAAATGGCATGAAACTTGGGGAACAAGTTCATGTTGTTTAAGTGGAGCAGCTTTTTTTTTAGTGTAAAAATAATGTTGGTAGTTTTGTGGTGTGAGGTAAGAAGTGAGCCCTGCAAGCCAGGCTGCTCTTAATAGTCCTTCAGTGCTCCTCTGCTGCGCTGGGACAGGAAAAAGGAGAGAGGATGTTCAGGCTTCTTCTTCTCAGGGGCTGACGGAGTGTGTCAAGGACAGCCCTTCTTGGTAGCAGCCTGTAATAGTCAAGGTTCACAACCACATCATATTTTCAAATGTTGTTTGAAACGCTATTCAGGGTAGTTTACTGCCGCAGTCTGGAAAGCTTCAGCGTCAGTTCAGACTACGCTACTCCTGTGTCACGCTTGGGTTATGGCCCGAGACAGATTACTTGCAGGAAGACAACAAACGTAAACACTGACCACGCTGGGACCAGGCTGCTAAAGGTAACGAGAAACAAAAGCACCCCATGGAATCATCATGAGTCCAAGGCAATAAAGTTATTAAAAATCACAGGTTTGTGGCAGTGTAAGACCCAGCTTACCCCCAGCCACCCATGCAAAAATGACAGTGACAACTCTAAAAGGGGAAAAATAGAGAGTTGTCAGGCTCCTGGTTGCTCTGCTCCCTTCCCTGCTTTACCCAGCAACTGTCTCAGCCCTCTGATCTGAAGGCTCCAGGTCTTTCCTTCCTCTGCTTCTTGCAGTGTGGGTGCTGGTAAGAGATGTGTAGAATGTTTTAGGGTACCATCTCTTGTTTCCTCTCCTACGTGCAACAAGTCTCCCATGACATGACAGACTTGGTGTCAGTGATGTGTATTTTTGAAAGAATGTCTGAAAAGCAGCCATGGCTTCAAATGTGATGCTAGATGGAGGAGCAGTCATCCGTTTGATCCGTTCAGCTCTCTCCAGCAGGTAGATCTGTATTAAGACTGGGTATCAATCCTACATTGTCTGCATTGATCCTGGGCTTGTCTGTATCAGCCGTGCTGCTGTGACTACAACTTGTAGCAGGTTGCCAGCTTGAGTGTTTACCAGCTTTTGCACCTTACTCTGCTCTCCTCTGAAGTCGGTGATCCTCAGGGTAAGATAAGTTTAAACCTTGGTATTAATGATACCTTCGCAGAGGGGCGTGTTGGTGTAGGAGTGCGATTCAGAGGAAAGTCACCTGGAGGTGGTTTCCTAAGGGTTACCTGTGAGCCCCTTGGTAGTGGGAAGAGGAAGAGCAGCTGGAGGCAGCTGCTTTTTCAAATGCCTCCTTTGGTGTTGGTGACAGAGTGCTCATTTTGTCTGGACAGTACTGTTTTATGCCTCCACAAAGTGTCTCCCTGCAGAGGGGGTAGGGAATAATCCTGGCTGGATTGGTGACGTGGTTTTGGCTTCTGCAGGTGTTGTGGTCTGTTCTTTGCATGAGAAATGCAACGCAGCCATCCTCTTGTGAGGTCTGAAGGGTCAGATCCTTGGGGTCTTGTTTCTTCCTTCTCCTGAAGGGTAGGAAGATTCCCTATGCAGGCTGCATGCTGTTTGGTGCCTTCATTCATCCCTGAAGCACACTGTTTACCAGCTTGTTTTGCTTTTTTCCTCTTCCATCTCCCACAAAAGAGCTACAGACATCTCTCTATTTATTTATTTTGTTTTTTTTTTTAACATTAATTTGGCATGGCTTTAAAATTTTTCAATCCCCAGGACTGAATCATGCAGTTTCTTCAATTCTGTGCCAGTTTTTGGATTCTAGGATGTGTCCATCTGGCTCAGAGACAGATCTGTAGTGCTGGGGTCATGCAGCGCCTCAGGCTATTGTCTCATGACTGTTAAACAGCATTGTGAGTTTCTTTCTAAGAGGATGTGTACTTTGTATGTACCCTAGGGTGTGATGGATAGGTGGGGATGGGAACAGCGTCAAAGCGAATCCACACCCAGCTCTATCTTGTGGGGAAGGTATTGGCAGACTTTAAATGCTGAAGTCAGTGAGCAGGTGGAGGATGGAGTTGTGAGAATACTAATGAAGGTATGTTTATGGGGCTGTTTAGGTTCCAGTGAAATATTGGTAATTTAATGAGAACATTACATGGAGAGGATTCAGCCCTTTAGTTACACCAGTAAAAATGGTGTGGCTCCTGAGGCAAAACCTTTCAACCTAAAATAGAAACAAGGAAAAGAACAGTATGTCATTGGGTTGCTATTACTTATATTTATGAGTTGCAGTCCTCATGTAGATTTGTATTTTCTCTTAAGTAGAAGTTGTAAAGGCAAAGAAAGGTTTCCTGAAATGTATTGAAAGTTCATGCAGAAGACTTGCTTGCCTACTATGTAGCTGGCTCTCTAACTCTTTTATGCATGCCATCATGATTAGACAGGATAATGCAGACCTATGGATCATCCCTAGTTGTCTCTTCCATTATTTCACTGACTGCGCAGAGTGGGTACGTATTCTGGAAGGTTCAGGTACAAATCCTGTTCTGTAGCCTGGTGGGAACCCAGCCTCTGGTAGGCACTGGGTATTTTGCCACAGGTGGTGTGTGCAGCTGAGAGTGGGCTGGTGGGTTTGTAGTTGCTAGCATCTCCTGTTACCTCCTTTAGAAGACCAATGAAGGCATTATTCTGTTTTTCCAGCGCTGTGCAAAGCAAAACAATGAATGTTGAATCAAAAAAATAATCCAGGGTTTAACTGCTCCAAGGCAAAAAAAAAATAAATCCATTTGGATCCCCTTTTTGAGAAATTCTTTATTTGAAGCTTTTTTTTCAGACTGTTAAATTAATAGATTAACTCCAACTGGCTCACTACTAAAACTAATCAATTGAGAACAACTGTACAGAGGTTCTCTAAGCTAGGCTGGATTTGAAGGGTTTAATTTTAATCATAGTCTGAGCGCTACAGCTGCCTCATGTTTGTTTAGTAATAGAGTTGATGAGCAGCTAATTTGAAAGGAAAGCTCAGGCACAGGTGTGAAATTCCTCACGAGTATAAGGGAACTGGCCCTGAATGTAGGGAGATGGTGCTGAACATATTGCTCTACAATAAGCCAAAGAGGTTTTTTTTTTTTTCCAAAATATTTCTAAACTAGCACACTTGACATAAATCCCTTGAGCCAAACATCCTGCACCTTTTTATCATACCACTTAAGTGATCATTCATTTCATCAGAGACCAAGGATTTGACACCCTGTTCTATCTGGTTTTGAATCTGTCTCCTGGTTCCAGGATCTGAGGGCTAGTGACAGCAGTGCTCGCAGGAGGGCTTTCGTTCCTTCCATATGATGCTGGTACAGTTTGCCTAGAAAAGCCAGTGTAAGTTTGATTTGAGGAGCCACAGTGACTACCGACCACTCTGTGGGCATATAGAGGATGCAGTGGTGTGAATCCTCACCAGGGCAAGTTGTCTCCATGGCCCTTGGGGGAGGGAGGATGTAATTTCTGAAGAAAGGCAGATTTGAAAGCACCACCTCCCGGATTCCCTACTCGCCGGGTTAGGAGCGCTGTGGGCAGTGCGTTTAGTCCTAGTAAATACTACTCTTAGGTTAGTAAAGGTTCTGATTTGTAATCCCTGTCGTACTTGCTGTGATTACCCTAGTGCTCCTCTAGCGAGGCAGAGCTTGCAGATGAGGATCTGGACTTTAACAACTATCTCCTTAACGTTATGTGAGCACACAGGCTACCGAGTTGTGGAAGCCAAGGAGATAACACATAATTTGCTCTGTTCCCTTTGCTACATGATAGGCGAGCTCTGGTGAAGGCAGCTGTGGCAGGTAACGTGACAGATCCTGCTGTCAGCATTGACCACTTCTGCAGTTTTTCGGATGCTCTCCATGGGGCAGGATTCCCTGGGAAGGCAGGATGTGTGAGATACAGGTGTTGTAATGCAATTGCTATTGCAATGTGGGAGTTCTTTGGTGCAGCCAGTTCCAATTTACAGCAGGGTAACGTGGAGGAAAGAGCTGGATGAGATTCAAGAAAGTGTCAGGAGAAGTTTAAAATAGTCCTAGCAGATTTTGACCAGGGTATGTGTATAAAAACCAGAGCTGGTTCTCTAATTCGGAAGCCTAGGGAAAACTGATGTAGCTAAAGCACTCTCCAGACTCACACAGAAAGCGGGAACATACCTTGAAACTTCAGTTATTTTAGTGACGTCTGCATTTTCTTGATAAGATCATAAAAAGGATATTGAGGTGCTGGAACGGGTCCAGAGAAGGGCAATGAAGCTGGTGAGGGGTCTGGAGCACAAGTCTTGTGAGGAGAGACTGAGGGAGCTGGGGGTGTTCAGCCTGGAGAAAAGGAGGCTGAGGGGAGACCTTGCTCTCTCCAGCTCCCTGAAAGGAGAGTGTAACTTGTGGGAATTGGCCTCTTCTCCCAAAAAAGCAAGTGGCCTCAAGTTGCACCAAGGGAGGTTTAGGATGGCAACAGGCTGCCCAGGGAAGTGGTTAAGGCACCATCCCTGGAGGTATTTAAAGGATGGATTGACATAGAATCATAGAATGGTTAGAGTTGGAAGGGACCTTGAAGATCATCAAGTTCCAACCCCTCTGCTATGGGCAGGGGCACCTCCCACTGGAGCAGGTTGCTCCAAGCCCCATCCAGCCTGGCCTTGAACCCCTCCAGGGATGGGGCATCCACAGCTTCTCTGGGCAACTTCTTCCAGTGTCTCACCACCCTCACAGGAAAGAATTTCTTTCTGGTGTCTAATCTAAATCTCCCCTCCTCCATTTTAAAGCTGTTACCCCTTGTCCTGTCACTACACTTCCTGATGATGAGTCCCTTTCCAGCTCTCCTGTAGGCTCCCTTCAGATACTGGAAGGCTGCTAGAATGTCTCCCCAGAGCCTTCACTTCTCCAGACTGCTCCAGCCAACATTACTGGCATTTCTGTTAGGTAATTAGATGTTAGTATCCATCTTATTGCAGATGGTATGTAAGGTGAAGATATACAGGGACATATGGATATTTTGAGACTGTGCAAGCCAGTGACAAGGTGAGGAAAAGATGCAAAAAAGTCTTCATTTTAGTCTTCTGCTGAAATAATCAGGTTCACTGTATTTCCCAGTGCAAAGTCTTGCAAGTTTGGAGTTCACTGGACATTAATGGTAACTGTATTTGAGATGAAGATGAATGAGGTGAGGGTGACGGAATACTGGAAGGGGCTGCCCAGGGAGGTGGTGGAGTCTCCTTCTCTGGAGACATTCAAAACCCGCCTGGAGGCGTTCCTGTGTGACCTGCTCTAGGTGTTCCTGCTCTGGCAGGGGGATTGGACTAGATGAGCTTTCAAGGTCCCTTCCAATCCCTGAGATTCTGTGATTCTGTGAGGAGAGACTTACTTTTTCACTTACAGGAACCTGAATCGCTCCTGTGGCTTCTAATGGATTCAGTTAATAAATATTTGCTTGTTCTCTAAGAGTGATTTGAAACATGTGTAGATACTTTTCTAGCTGTGGGTTAACAAGGTGAATCATGCATTCTGGGGTGCCTTCCTATTGTCCAACACTGATGGAAGAGGGGGAAAAAAGAATTGTTTTTTTCCAGCTGTCCTGATATTTCTGCTTGTTATGGTTATTATGCTGGCACAGGATTCATTTCACAGAATTTCCTTCATTTTGCAAAAATGGCAAAACTTGATTTTGCTGGCATTTGGGTTTCTCAGCGCCTGCCTTTCTTAGAGAAAACCACTGTGTTGTGAAAGGCCCTGGATGCAGCAGTAAGAATAACATCCTGTGCCTGGAAGGCATTGTGAGCCACCGGAATCAATCCAAGGACCTTATCAAGTACAAGTAAACAATAAAATGAAACCCATTTATCTGAACCAGCAGTATAGATGTAGGAAGCGAGGAGTGCTCACTTAACCCCGTCAAAGCCAGCGCAGCCACAGGAGGAAGTTTGGGGATTTCTCCCTTCCCACGTTCTCCTGGTTTCTGTATGGTGCCAGGCTCGCAAGGAGGGAAAGAGTGTGTTTGTGCATCTCTGTGCACGGACACACATGTAGGTAAATGTACAAACCATCTCCTGTTTCAAATAGAAAAGGCAAAACTTTGGTTGTTATTAAGGTTTGCAGAACTAATGCGCCACCATGAAGGAAATGGTTGTTTTTCATGTGATTTCTGAATACCAGTACAAGAGTTGAAACCCAATTTTTGATGCTGTCTTAAATCAGCCTACATGCATGACTTGCTTGACAATAAGAAAGGCTAGATGGAGACCGTGTTTTTTTTGAAAGAATATCTGGAAAACAGCCATAGCTTCAAATGTGATGCTAGATGGAGGAGCAGTCATCCGTTTGATCCATTCAGCTCTCTCCAGCAGGTAGATCCATATTAAGACTGGATATCAAACCTACATTGTCTGTGTTGATCCCGGGCTTGTCTATATCAGCCGTACTGCCGTGACTACAACTTGTAGCAGGTTGACAGCTTGAGTGTTTACCAGCTTTTGCACCTTACTCTGCTCTCCTCTGGTACTGAACTGGAGCATAAAATAAGTTTAAGCTATTTTGCGTCTGACTTGCAGTGATTGTGCTTTTACAAAGGTTCAAACATCCTGATAGCTTTTGGATGTGCTGTTTTTAAGGGTAGCTCTTTGACTAGAGACTCCAGGATATTATAGTATCTTTTAGTAGTGCTTGCATTCCAGGATGTTTTTGCTGTCTGATGGCACTGAAACAATAAGACTTTGTGTTATTTTAACTTATTTAATTGAGTAAGAGGGCACTGTGGTCCTGG
>VZTM01017284.1:25055-77180 GCA_013400555.1 Jacana jacana | reverse complement strand
GTTAGGTTGATGGTTGGACTAGATGATCTCAAAGGTCCCTTCCAACCTGGACAATTCTGTGATTCTATAAGCAGAAATACTGTGCGTTTCCTGAGCTCCAAAAACATGGGCTCGCTTTTGGAGGTTCAAAACAACCACTGGACTGTGTGAATAATACATCACTTCTCTGGCTTCTTTCAATTAATTAGAGAATGAAGTTCTTAAAATAGTTTATTATTAGTGAGGAACATTACTGGCATTTCTGTTAGGTAATTAGATGTTAGTATCCATCTTATGGTATGTAAGGTGAAGGTATACAGGGACATACGGATATTTTGAGACTGTGCAAGCCAGTGACAAGGTGAGGAAGGGATGCAAAAAAGTCTTCATTTTAGTCTTCTGTTGAAATAATCAGGTTCACTGTATTTCCCAGTGCAAAGTCTTGCAAGTTTGGAGTTCACTGGACATTAATGGTAACTGTATTTGAGATGAAGATGAATGAGGTGAGGGTGACGGAATACTGGAAGGGGCTGCCCAGGGAGGTGGTGGAGTCTCCTTCTCTGGAGACATTCAAAACCCGCCTGGAGGCGTTCCTGTGTGACCTGCTCTAGGTGTTCCTGCTCTGGCAGGGGGATTGGACTAGATGAGCTTTCAAGGTCCCTTCCAATCCCTGAGATTCTGTGATTCTGTGAGGAGAGACATACTTTTTCACTTATAGGAACCCGAATCACTCCTGTGGCTTCTAATTGATTCAGTTAATAAATATTTGCTTGTTCTCTAAGAGTGATTTGAAACATGTGTAGATACTTTTCTAGCTGTGGGTTAACAAGGTGAATCATGCATTCTGGGGTGCCTTCCTATTGTCCAACACTGATGGAAGAGGGGGAAAAAAGAATTGTTTTTTTCCAGCTGTCCTGATATTTCTGCTTGTTATGGTTATTATGCTGGCACAGGATTCATTTCACAGAATTTCCTTCATTTTGCAAAAATGGCAAAACTTGATTTTGCTGGCATTTGGGTTTCTCAGCGCCTGCCTTTCTTAGAGAAAACCACTGTGTTGTGAAAGGCCCTGGATGCAGCAGTAAGAATAACATCCTGTGCCTGGAAGGCATTGTGAGCCACCGGAATCAATCCAAGGACCTTATCAAGTACAAGTAAACAATAAAATGAAACCCATTTATCTGAACCAGCAGTATAGATGTAGGAAGCGAGGAGTGCTCACTTAACCCCGTCAAAGCCAGCGCAGCCACAGGAGGAAGTTTGGGGATTTCTCCCTTCCCACGTTCTCCTGGTTTCTGTATGGTGCCAGGCTCGCAAGGAGGGAAAGAGTGTGTTTGTGCATCTCTGTGCACGGACACACATGTAGGTAAATGTACAAACCATCTCCTGTTTCAAATAGAAAAGGCAAAACTTTGGTTGTTATTAAGGTTTGCAGAACTAATGCGCCACCATGAAGGAAATGGTTGTTTTTCATGTGATTTCTGAATACCAGTACAAGAGTTGAAACCCAATTTTTGATGCTGTCTTAAATCAGCCTACATGCATGACTTGCTTGACAATAAGAAAGGCTAGATGGAGACCGTGTTTTTTTTGAAAGAATATCTGGAAAACAGCCATAGCTTCAAATGTGATGCTAGATGGAGGAGCAGTCATCCGTTTGATCCATTCAGCTCTCTCCAGCAGGTAGATCCATATTAAGACTGGATATCAAACCTACATTGTCTGTGTTGATCCCGGGCTTGTCTATATCAGCCGTACTGCCGTGACTACAACTTGTAGCAGGTTGACAGCTTGAGTGTTTACCAGCTTTTGCACCTTACTCTGCTCTCCTCTGGTACTGAACTGGAGCATAAAATAAGTTTAAGCTATTTTGCGTCTGACTTGCAGTGATTGTGCTTTTACAAAGGTTCAAACATCCTGATAGCTTTTGGATGTGCGCTTTTTAAGGGTAGCTCTTTGACTAGAGACTCCAGGATATTATAGTATCTTTTAGTAGTGCTTGCATTCCAGGATGTTTTTGCTGTCTGATGGCACTGAAACAATAAGACTTTGTGTTATTTTAACTTATTTAATTGAGTAAGAGGGCACTGTGGTCCTGGGCAACGTGCCGTAGCTGGCCCTGCTTGAGCACGGGGGTTGGACTCAAGGGGCTGGGTCTCGAGATCCCTGCTGACCTAAATGATTCTGTGACTATAAAACATGAGGTCAGAGAAAGTAACTATGGATTAATTGATCACTAGTAAATTTGGTTTAAATTCAGTGGAAGAATAATAGTGGGGTTTTCGGTTTCAAACAGAAAGGACGTTATTACATTCAGCTATCCTTAAGAACTCAGGAACTTGAATATGGAAAATACTTGTAAAGTACTGAATGTATCAGGAAAATGTATCCCAACTAAGAGGAAAAAACGTAGAAATTTAGCTGGGTGAATAAGCACCTTGGAGAGAATTAAGGGGCAAAAGGTGAAGATTTGTACAGATGAAGATAGAGGATCTGGTAGGACTGGCACCCAGAACTCTGCCTGCTTTCTCAGTAACAATAGTGACAATGAAGTGAGAGGGATAATGGAAGGAGAAGGTGTAAATTGCAGTGCCTGTAAACAGGCTAGAAATTCAAGTTGTTAGCACGCTCGAGTGGGATTGATGAGAGAATTTCCATCTCAAAATTCTCAGAACTGTTGTAGCTCTGGTGGCAGATGTTTTAAACAAAGCAAAGGGGTGTTGCAGAGAAGAGGAGAGCTGAAAATGAAGAAATACTTGAGAAGCAGGCAAAAGTCATTATAAAAACTGCAGGTGAGTAAAACTGTCCCCAATCGCCTTCAAGCCTACAGACAGAAATGCAATTTAAAATTATGGATTAAAATGGGATTAAAACGCTACAGTGGGTTTTGAAAGGTAGATTGCTCAAAATCCATGTTACTACTTTCTTGGATTTAGTATCAGATTTTATAACTGAAGATGATATATCAGATCTCATCTATTTGGATTTCATTAAAGGCCATATAGTAACACCTAATAAGCGATGGCTTGAGTTAGAGAAGGAGTTGTCCTAATGCGGGCAGTTATTATTTGAAGTAACGTAGCTTAGTGTGTAATAAATTTTGAATAGACAAAGGGAAGATGAGATTTTCTGCCTTTTGTTTCTTGGTTATATCCAAGTCATATACATTTGGAGTGGGGATTTGATACAAATAAAACACCTTCTAAAATTTTTGATGCAGATGAGAAAAATAGTATATATCGATAGATCATCTGTATCCAATAAAATGCTTAAAGATTTGGATGAAATTTCAGATGCTCACTATTTTGTCCTCTTAAAGTAAGCAGTAAATGCAACAAACATGTTTGTTGCTGATGCAGCTGTGTGTAGTGTATCCATAGGTAAAAGCTACATGGGAAAAAATGTTTGGGAAATGGTGGAAATCAAGGTAAATGCTGACTGTGTTCCAAAAAGAAGTATCTAATGAATGGAAGAATATGGTGTGTCTAAGGAATAGCAATAGAATCATAGAATCGTTTAGGTTGGAAGAGACCCTTGGGATCATCAAGTCCAACCATCAGCCCTACTCTACAAGTTCTCCCCCAAACCAGATCCCTCAACACCACATCCAATCTACTCTGAAACACAGTCAGGGATGGTGACTCCACCACCTCCCTGGGCAGCCCATTCCAGTGTCTGACCACTCTTTCTGTGAAAAACTTTTTCCTCATGTCCAGCCTAACCCTACCCTGCTGCAGCTTGCAGCCATTCCCTCTTGTTCTGTCGCTCATTGCCTGTGAGAAGAGACCAGCACCAACCTCTCTACAATGCCCTCTCAAGCAGTTGTAGAGAGTAAATTAGTCAGTAGTTACCATTTCTGGGGTTGATCTCTATTGCTAATAGGAAAAGAAGGATCCATGATGGTGAAATGTCCCAGGAAATCCAAGCTGTAACAGTACTAAAGCACCTGCAGCATGTTGACATTGTGTGTCTGCTGGATGCCTTTTCAACAGGACAAGGGAAGACAATAAGATGGAAAAGCTTGTGGGTTGAGATAAAGACAGGGAGATCAGTTATCCATTATTATCATGGGAAAAACAGACTTCAGTTAGAGAAAGTTAATTTAATTTATTGTCAATTAAAAATCATAGACTAGTTTGGGTTAGAAGGGACCTTTAAAGGTCATCTACTCCAGCCCCCCTGCAATGAGCAGGGACATCTTCAACCAGACCAGGTAGCTCAGAGCCCCATCCAACCTGACTTTGAATGTTTCCAGGGATGGGCCATCTACCACCTCTTTGGGCAGCATGGGTCAGTGTTTTACCACCCTGATTGTAAAAAAATTGTTCTTTATATGTAGCCTACACCTACCCTCTTTTAGTTTAAAGCCATTACCCCTTGTCCTATCGCAACAGGCCCAAGTATGTTGCTGCTTCTTCCTCCTCATGTTTTTTCCTCCCGTGGGCTACAGTCCTTCAGGAAGAGATTGCTCCAGCCTGGGTCCCTCACGGGCTGCAGTTCCTGCCAGGAGCCTGCTCCAGTGTGGGTTCTCCACGGCCTGCAGCTTTGTTCAGGGCACACAGAATCATAGAATCATTTAGGTTGGAAGAGACCCTTGGGATCATGGAGTCCAGCCATCAGCCCTATTCTACAAAGTTCTCCCCTAAACGTCCACAACCACCTGCTGCGGTGTGGGGTACTCTGCAGGCTGCAGGATGGTCCTCCATGGGCTACCTTCTTTGCTGTGGTGCTCTTCTTCACCGTGGTTTTCTGCACCGGCTGCTGGGGTATCTGCTCTGGCATCTGGAACACCTCTCTCTCTCTTTTTCCTCTGACCTTGGTGTCTACAGGATTTTTTTTTCTCACTCCTGTCTCACAACTACTGTGCAACACTTATTCATTCTGAAATATGTTATCACAGAGGTGCCACCAGCTTGGCTGATGTCCTCAGCTGTCTCCTGCAGTGGGTCCAGTTTGTAGCTGGTTCTGCCCACAACAGGGGCAGCCCCTGGTTTCTCCTCACAGAGGCCACCCCTTGCCATGTAAAACCAATACAGGAACACCTCCTCGGGCCCTCTGACACCTGAAATAAACCCAGAGCAACTTGGAATAATAGTCTGAAAACCAAGCCAAGCAAAGTAGACACCTGTGTGTAAGTGTCCTCTAGGGCACCCTGAGTTTTGTTGATGCCACCCATGTGAAATTAAAATTAAAATAATTAAAATGTTAATATGTTCCTCTGTGGTAAACTTTGCCACCCATTCCTAGATTTTGTACTGGCAATGAAGCTAAGAAGCTATGATACCTGCACTCGGGTATGTTATGGTAGAAAAGAATCTGTTGTAAATTGAAGTGGTCCCAGTAACATCACAGAAATCACGTCACATTAGAGTAGCTCTAGAAAAAGGTGTTAAAAAGGAGGCCATGCACTCGATTACTGAACATTATTAGACAAGTAAGAAAATTAAATACTTTCCCTGGTACTTATTTCTACAAAGTTTTGTTGCATTAATCAGTCTCCAGTATTTTCTTTTCTGGCAAAAAATATAGGTGATTTTTGTTTGTTTGTTTGTACACAGGAGTAGTTGTGAAGAGCTATTTTATGTAACTCTCAGAATTCGCTTCACAGTTTGTAGTCTCTTCAAGTTTGGGATCTTCTCCTCTCTGTGGTTCTTCTAGAGTGTGTGGCGCTGAAACATATAGCAGTAATAATAAAATGAAGGGCTCGAGTTCTCTCCATTTGAAAGCTATTACTCTGCAAAGGAAGTTCCATTCTCCTCCTGGTGACTTGGTTTGTAGATGGGGGAACAGCTGAGACCACTGCAAGTATGCACACAGGCACAGAAGGTATTTCTCCAAACATACTGCAGATTGCAAGGAACTTTCTTTTCATCCATTTGGAAATATGTATTTTGTAGACAGTTGGTGTTAGGATGCACTTAGAACTAATACAGGCAAACAGAGAGAATTTCACACTGTCTCTTGGATAAGCTCTGTTTGGTAAGCCAGTTAGTGTATTTGGGAGACCTAAGAGCTTGAAACACATGGCTTTGGTCTCTTATCTACTTTAAGTAAACTCCAGTTTAAAAATTGCTTTGCATGCAGCAGTATTAAGTATACAAATCCCAAGTTAAAGGGAATAGTTGGTTATTCTCAGGAGGATTACCCCCAAAAGCTCTTAAAGCTCTCTGCTATCTTATGACACATCTGTTTTCTCAGTCGTGGGAATAAACGGGATTGTTTGGGCAATGGTTTATTTTTCAGAATGATTTGTGAACCCGAACTATAGAGTTCAAGTGTAATTTTTTATCTTTCGTGCTTTTCTTGTGCTTAGGTACCAAACCAACAAAAATGACTGGTTACTTCTCTCTGACCTTCAGGTGAAGTAACTGAAGACATACATAGATATATTAAGAGACTTTTAACAGATGTTTTAAAGCAGTATTTTGCAGACTTTCTTCCCCTAGCAAGTCAGTTTTCCCCAAGTTGAATAGTTGAGACAGAGGTATTTCCTTTGCTCTTTTATCAAGGTAGGTGGAAGTGATTAGAGCAAATTCTGTCATCAATTCCTAGTATTAGACTTTTATCTTCAGTCACTAATAGGTTGGTCGTGTCAGCACACACTCTGGGTCAGCCCTTGATCTCTTCAGGGAGCCGCAGGCCACCCATGTGCTCAGAGAGATGAGGTGAGGTAGAAAGGGGTTTTGAGACTGACAGAGTATTTCTGACTCTTACCGTGTCTGGTATTTTTCCTAATTTTCCTGCTTTAGGAGTCACAGGAGTCATTACAAATCTGAGCTTTAAATTTTAAGTGAAACTTCTAATCCCAGGAAGGAAAATTAGTATTACCTTTTTCTTTCTCTCTTTTTTGGGGGGAGGGGGGTGTTTAAATGTGTTTTCTGCAAGCTCATCCCAAGTTAATTCTGTGTGTTGAGACTACTGCTGACCATATCAGAGGACCACAATCTTCTCTGATAGCTGGGACAACTTTTGATAGGCAGATAATTCGCCGTTATCTTCTCTCTCTCTCATAAAGATTTGTGTAGTAGTGCTCCAGAGGATTCCTGGGAAGGTGAACAATTTAATCTATACCTTCTGTTCCTAAAATTTCTTTATTAGCTTGAAATAACTTATTTACCAGGCTGCTCCTTTGGGATCATATTCTGAGACATCAAACTTTCTCCTTGTTGTATGGGCAACCCAGCAGGCAACCAATGAGGCAATTTATTTCTGTAACTCCCAGTTAAATCAAGGGAAGTCAGGTGCTCTTCTGGCTCAGATTTTTGTGTGGGGGATACACTGCCAAATACTGCTGCCCCGAAGTTCCTTTCTGATATCCCTTTTCTGAAATCTAGTTTAATAGGGGCTTTATCATTAGTTTGCCATCAACTTGACACAATATTGCTATGTTTTTGTGTTGAAAATGAAGTTGGAAATTTTGAGGCTGCCCTAAAACACAGCTTAGACATTTGCTGAAAGTAAAGATTTTTTTAGAGGGGAAAGATATAAATTTTTTGGTTTTGTTTTGTTTGATGGAGGTAAAACATCCAGGTGAAATATCTGTAAAACATGAGTGTGCAGTGCATTTTAACACAGTGGCAGGAATTAGAAAGTGTTTTCAATGGATGATTATAAAAGGTGCATTAAGTACGAATTGCTGCATGCAGATGTTTCATATTTTTTTAGAAACATACACTAAAATTGTGAGGAATTAGAAATATCTGAAAAGTACTAGTTTTAGAACTGTGATTTCAATATGGGAAACTTGGGGCATCTGGGAACGGATTAGGCATTGACTGCCATTGATGATTGTAGAATGCATGTAGAATGCAGCTAAAGTGTGCAAGAGGTGGAGTTCACGTGCCACCATTTGGGTCAGCAAAGATCTGTGTGAATAACGAGTTGCTAAGAAGCCTAATACTTGTTGGCTGCTTTTTGGTGCAAAATTAGCAGTTTTACCTAAGCGTCGTGGGAATGCTGGTTATGAGATATATCGTAGAAATAATCTGAAATCTGGTAAGATGAAAAGGGAAGTTTTTCAGTTTGGAATTATCCTTTTATCCTTTTAGATCTGTTACATGTAGCCCATGTGTGCATCGATTTCTAACACATTAGGAAAACTAAAATGATACTGATGATGCTAATGCCATCAGATGTCACAGGTGCCCTCAGACCGGACAACTCATGACACACGTGCACGTTCCTTTTTGGTAAATAGTTCTGCAGTTGTGATTACCAGGCTTACCTATAGAGTCGTTGCCCTAGAGAAACATGGAGGCATGAGAACAGCTAAAGATAGGGATTACTACTACAAATGGGTTGACCAGGACATAAAACTTGGAAAGAATTGTAGCTAGAAATAATGGAATTTGGAAAATGTGGCTACTGCAGCTGAGAAGTATAAAAACGGGGTATGATTTGTAAAGATCTGGTGCTTTGGTCCCATGCAGGATGATTTAGAAATACAGATGTGCCTTACAGCTGTAAATACTGTCACATCACGATGCCTCAGCAGAGGTCCTGGAGCAGACAAGGTGCGTTATTTGCAGTAATTGCATACTTTTTCATGAAGGGGTGCTAAATCTTGAATATAAATTAAAAAAAAAAAAGAATCATTGTGTTGGAATATTGGTGAAAGAAATTAAAGACCAGAAAATGTTAGAAAAGAATAGAAATGGAGTTTGTGCAGAAGACTCATCTTTGAAATTGCATTTACAGTAAAACTCCTGCAACTCAGCATTCTGCAGCTGCCTACTCTGACTTTACTTCTCTATTAACCTATGGGTAAATTCTATCAGAAAAGAAAACTTCTGTCAGGAAGAATGAGTGTTTAGAAATAAATCAATTTTAAGGATTGAATGTTTGTACTCCTCAGAAGGTAAGTAAATAGACCATCCATCCATTCCCAAGTCAGTCTTTTGGGGGCTTGCATTCAGATAAACATTAGTTACAGGTTATTGTTATTAATAGTTGCAAGCCAACACCAGGCAAAGTGCTTTAGTGAAAAGAACAAAAAAGTTTGTTGAAATGCTTACTGTGTAGTTAGAGAGAGAGAGGATAAAGGAGTTACATCAAGAAGCATTGTAAATAAAATGGAGCTGATACTGCTTTAGAATTCAGTGATTTACTTCAGTTTTTTACATCTTTTTTAGTGTTGGTGCCTTTCATTTCTCCACTGGTTCAGTCTTAACTTTCTCCTGCTCTGGAGTGCTGTGAGGTGCAGAAAAGAGGGCAGATGTTTGTGTGAGCCTGTGAAAGATAAATAGAAAGGAAGAGGTTTTATTTGTTGGGGTTATTGTTCATAACTTTCCTCTGGTTGCAGCCCACTTTGTCAAATATACGTAGATTTGTTACACTTCAGCATTCCTGGACCAATTTCAGCAAATCTGTTCTAGGAGGCGATTTAAACAAATGGAGACAAGCAAGACACAGTAAACATGATATAGATTCTATTTCTTCTGAGTTCCTGAGTTACAGCCAGTACCTGCAGATACTTAGGTGATAAAGTGAGGAAGCTTCAGTCTTTAATAAAAGTGATCCAAGGACTCTGGATGGAAGGAGGTTTCCTGTAAAGACCAAGTATTTCAGCTCAGAGCTAATTCTTGCAGCCAATCTGAGAAATTGCCTCTTGCTGATTTCTATTTGATAAGGATTTCTCCCTTGGCAATGAATCATCCTCAGAGCAGCCACCTTCCAGTGCTGCAGCTATCCTTGGGAATACAGTTAGAGCTTCTGAAATAAACAAATGTGGAATTTCTAAATCTTTGGTTACTTAAACACTGGCACTTTATTTTCTGCCAGGGATTTGGCCGCTCCCGGAGCATATGTAACAGAGCATCCCTGTCAGAATGAAGCGTTGCCAGCATTTGCTTGTGCTGGCAATCCCAGCTGTGTGCTTTCAAAGTTGGAGCATGCTGTGGGCCAAATCCTGCTCACTTTATTTGATGATCAGCTCTGGGCCAACAAGCAGGCGTTGGTAAAAGGCTTTTTGGAGCTAAAGGCGTGAACTGCTGCATCTCTATCACCGAGCTCCAGTTCTGCTACCGGGGTTTGTATCAGCTCAGCTTTGGATGTGACTGGTGTGAGTCAGGCACAAAAGGGCCTGGAAAATAAACTCTCACCACTCATTCAGTAACGAGTTCTAAACTGTTTGAGTAATACAAACAGGGTTTTGTCCATTGTTTGCTTTTGTACCACAATTTGAGTTAACTGATGTTAAAAATCTCCCAGGGGTGCATAATGAAGCCATTTGAGGGAGCCACCTAGGTGATGGAATAGGCCACAGGAGGGCTGTGGAATCTCTGCTCACGCAGCTGAGTGTCTCTGGAAAAATAATAATAATAATAAAAAAAAACAGGAAAAAGGCATTATTTTGAAATTGTAGGCACACAGACAAGCCCTTACAATGGTACCATGAAGCCTGTGTGAGGCAACTCCATTTTCATCATCAGCACAGGTCTTGAGGTATGGCTACGTTAATAATGGACAGATAGTGTGTAGCTGCTGTCACCCACTTCAAGTTTGCACACCGATTTATCTGGTGGTAATTGGAGAGTGAACAGCACCTACAGGAAGGGTAATGCTATGGATCACAACCTGATAGCAGCTGGCTCTGTGAAGGCCTCCTCCCCTTTATCCCGGGTGCTCCACACCTCCTTTGGGTACATGAAAGAATTTCTGCTACTTAAGGTTCGTGCAAAGTAGCCCGAGCTTCATCCCCTGTGATCAGAGAAAGGCGTTTCAGCCTATCCAAGTCTTTCAAAGAGGACTTAAAAAGCAGCCTTTGAGAAACTGGGCTAAAGGAATGAATGCTTCCGATTTACTCGTTTTCACAGCAGCCTACTGCTAGCTACTGCTGTGCCCTCTTCTTTCTTTTTCTTAGCCATAATTTGCTGCTTGACTCGGGAAGCAAACGAAAGATGAATTCTCTCATTTACTTGAGACGCTGCTTCTAGATGTATGGGACAGCAACATGTGTAAGTGCATGCATACATCCACATCCTGTAAATACCTACAGGGGATGGTTTGATACAAACTTCTTACCACTTTCAGATTGCACATGAGAAGCGTGGGGGGGGGATATATTTAATATTTTGTTTATTTATCTGGAACAAAAATTTCTTTGCCTAATTTAACTCCATTCCAAACTGCTTGGCTTAGAGAAGAAAGAGCTGCAGAGGGAGGAAAGATGGAAAAGGGGAAAAAGCAGGATGAGACCTGTTCCTTGAAATATGACCAGAATAGAACGGTTCTGTTGGAAGGTACCTACAGTGGTCATTGAGTCCAACTGCCTGACAGCTTCAGGGCTGACCAAAATTACAGCATGTTGTTAAGGGCATTGCCCAAATGCCTCTTAAACTCTGAAAGGCTTTGGGGTCTCAACCACCTCTCTAGGAAGACTATTCTAGTGTTTGCCTTTTGGTAAAGAAACATTTCCTAACATATGAAGGTGTTCCTTCCTAACACAGGAAGATGTGTTTCCAGCATGAAGATACAGGGAGATAATAACTGGATACCCAGTGCTTGCACTGGGGGGTTTTACAGAAGCGGAGATTGTCAGGGAATCTGGTGTGGCTGCTGCCCTTGGAGAGCTTTGTGTTCTGTGAACACACCAAGAGTAGTAACTGTAGTTTAAATAAGCATAAGCTAATGTGTGGAGAGAGGGTAAAACAATTGCTATAATGGGATGTATCACACTTTTGCAAGAAATAAGAAATGAGAAATAAGAGCTTCCATCCCTGGAGGTGTTCAAGACCAGGCTGGATAGGGCTTTGAGCAACCTGCTCTAGTGGGAGGTGTAACTTGATAATCTTTCCAATCCTTCCAACCCAAACCATTCTATGAAATATTGAGAACGTTCTGCAACACCAAAATCCTGCAATTGTGTTCACCTGAACAGCTTTGGTTGTAATTTTTTTTTCCCCCGTGAAAGTTTGTTCAAACAAATTCTTAGTTAAAATATATATATATTTGAAGGAGGTCTGTTCATATAATCTCTGAGCATCTCTGTTGGAAGGCTTCTGGGAGGAAAGTGTGTTGAGGTTAGTATTGAAGTAGGAGTGGACACATGGCTCTAGCTCTCCAGTAGTGAAAAAGCAAGATGGAGAAAATTCTAAGAAATAGTGTGTATTACACATACCATATATGCACATATAATTACACCTCATATTTGCAGAAATATTGTTCTATTAAAATACTTGTTAGAAAATTGCACTGCTGTAGGAATATTTGTATGTGTGAGCGTATCAATGTTCACATGTATAGAAGCTAGTTGTATATATATCCAAGGTCCTCTGCCAGGTGACCGAGAAGGCCAATGGCATCCTGGCTTGTATAAGAAACAGTGTGACCAGCAGCAGTAGGGAGGTGATTGTCCCCCTGTGCTCAGCACTGGTGAGGCCACACCTTGAGTGTTGTGTCCAGTTCTGGGCACCTCAGCACAGGAGAGATCTCGAGGTGCTGGAGCGAGTGCAGAGGAGGTAAACGAGACTAGTGAAGGGCCTGGAGAATAAATCTTACGAGGAATGATTGAGGGAGCTGGGACTGTTTAGTTTGCAGAAGAGGAGGCTGAGGGGAGACCTCATCTCTCTCTACAACAGTTTGAAAGGACATTGTAGAGAGGCTGGTGCTGGTCTCTTCTCACGGGTAATTAGTGATAGAATGAGAGGGAATGGCTTCAAGCCATGGCAGGGTAGGTTTAGACTTGACATTAGGAAAAAACTTCACAGAAGGAGTGGTCAGTCACTGGATTTGGCTGCCCAGGGAGGTGGTGGAGTCCCCATCCTTGAATGTGTTTCAGAGTCGATGAGATGTGGTCTTGAGGGATATGGTGTAGGAGAGGACTTTGTAGAGTAGGGCTGATGGTTGGACTTGATGATCCCAAGGGTCTCTTCCAACCAAAGGATGCTATGATTCTATGATATGGGTCTGTTGAGATGTGGTTGTTAAACTTGTGGGGCACTGGTGGATTCCCAAGTACAAATACCCTCTTACAGGGATAAGAGCTTTCTCAGCCGTGCCCATTCTGTTTTAGCAGGGTGGTGATACGTGGGAGATAGGCCATGCCGTGGCAATGGAGCTTGTTTCCTTAATGTGTGCAACTCCTTAAGAGTTCAGCCCCGTTTCTGTGAGCTGTATTACACCCTTTTACATTTCCCCTGCATTAGGAGTGTTTCGAAAGTTAATGATTTATTGCGGATTTTAGGAATGCCATATACAAAGTCTGCATCTTTGGTTTTTTGGGGTTTTTTTTTGGTGTCAAATCCAGCATCACCATCAATACTAGATTTTCTGCATCTCCATCAGTACCTGAGGCTTGAATACTGAAGTACTGGGAATGAAGGTCACCTATTTAGGTACAGGTCTAATGTTAAGGAGAGCTGATGAAGTGGTCATGGTGGCCTTGTAGCTCTGACTATACCTTAAATCTTCATCCTTTTTGCTATTGAGCAAGCTGTTCAGTTCCAAAGGGCCCCTCATATTTAGCTGTGCTGTAGAGAAACTGACTTAACTAATTGGTTTGGGGATACTTTTTTTTTTTTCATTTTTCTGTAAAGAGATTTACTCTGGATGGTACATATCAGAAGGATAAAGGCAATCTACTGGGTGAGCAGTGTATAAGTAGAGAAATCTGGTAGTGAATGTACAGTGATGTTGTAGATAAAAGTGTAAAGCAGGATCTAATATCGATAGAGGGTAATGGGATATCGCAGAAGAAAAAATCCAAGAAGAATTTCTGTTTCCCTGTAGTATTCCTTGTTTTCAAAGCAATTTTTACCCTTGGTTTCTTAGCTGCCTTCTGCCTGATTTGTATTGTGTTCCATGTTTTGTTACTCTTCTCACCTGTTTCCCACTACTTTATGGGCGCATAAGGTTTGACAACACACGAGAGGGTGGGAAATAAAAGACCAATGCAGCGACAGCATGTGTGTGTGTGGGGAAATCAGATATAAATTATGAGAAAGCTCAGCTTTTTATTGTTCACTTCCCCATTCTGAGTCTTCAGTCCATCTAAAGAGGGACAGAGGTAGTATTCCTGTTACACTCAACAATTCAGTGTTCATCTTTATTTTTGCTTTATAGTTAGTTTTGGTATGTGGTGAATATACCAACAATCACGCAACTTCACGAGCCCCTCTGATCTTTCAAAGTGGCAGGGTAATGCCCCTAGGAATCAAAACAGTCTGTCTTTAAACTGCAGAGTTTAGTTTTATGTGTCAGGGACACTTAAACACTTCTCTTTACTGCTTTTTCTTCTTCAGAACAATGCAAACATCCAGAGTTCTCATCGATGGTACTTTAAACAAGTCCAAAGCTGTTATCTGACAACCCTTGTTGACAAGACCAATTGTTCCCACAGTTATAATCTCTCCTTGTTTTCCTTTGGCAAGAGATAATTTTGGAGGGGAAAGGCTTTTATTTGCTTTTCCTTTTTTCTCTTCTGCCCCTTTCCTTTTGCAGCACTTTTCCTTACCCTCTGCCTTTCCCTTCTGTTTGTCTCAAATCACAGGTTTGAGGTAGGTCAAAGCAGGTAGGTCTGGGAGTAGAATGGAGTGTTTTCCTTTCTGTTGAAGATTAAGGCTTGGATTTTGCCAGGAGCTGCTAGAAATGATCTCGGTGCAGTTTTTGGTAACAAGTTCAGGAGCTGATGCGCAGAGATTATCGGACACCCTTTGCTTGGACAGATGGGTTATACCTTTCCTGCAAAGATACTGATTTGTTGGGTGTTTGTCTGGGACAAATTTATGGATGAAATCCTCTGTATGGATAAAATGTAAATGCCAAAAAGGTATTCTAAGACTGAAATAGAGATAGTAAAGAAAGTGTCCGATGTAGGTTATTCTTCCATTCTGTGTATTGATGTGCACACTTATATGTACAAGTCTTGTTATTGTACTTTTGATAACTGTGGTTCTTCTTGCTTCCCCTGCAACTATTTCAAGGTAGTCACCAGCAGCTCTGCTTGCTCTCTTCCCTGGTAAGTATCAGAGCATCACAAAACAGAAAGCAGTAGCTGCTTTTGGCATTAGATCTGTGTTGTAGCCAGCCCATCCAGTAATGCCAGGAAATGATTTAAGAAGGATGTTCAGGAGCTCAGTATCTAATTTCAGTCGAGTGCTCCCCTATCAACACTGTCCCAGTGTAGATCCATAAGCAGAGGCAGAGATGACAAACAGATGTTTGGTGAAGAAAACAACAGCTCAGCCAGATGAAATAAAACCACAGGAGCATAAGTAGCACAGTGTCACTGCAAAGCCCCTGCATCATCTTTTCACCTCAGGACTGGATCTGCCTGAGTTTGGTTCCAGCTGGAGTGGTTGGTGTGTTTTGGCTCTGCTGGATGGCCAGGGTAGCAAAGCTCTGCCTGTCTGCTCCCACTGTGTCATCAGCAGTCTTTTGTCATTTCCCCAGCATCTCATGCCTGCACTATACCTGATTCCAGGTGCTCCTGCTTCTTCCTCCCTCCTTTTCCCATGAATAAATATTGATGCCTGGTATCGTAATGGGCTCATGGAGATGGGGAAAACCTTTTCCTCCTACAGAGATAAGTTGGCTCCACAAGCATTTCTTTGCTGTCTTACTGTCTAATTGCACTTGCAGTAAGAAGTTGTATGCCATCCTGGAGCTCAGAATCTTTAATTCCCTTGTCATCAACACTTGTCTTTAAGAGACAGCCATTTGAAATGAGTGAGTACGTCTTGGCCTTCTTGGTTATGATGAAAATAATTTTACAATATTAGTTGAACCAGCAAATATTTATACACAGGATGCAGAAAATATTATTAATATTTATGCAGAAGGTTGCAGGAAGGATGTTAGTTTCTCTGGGTTAGGTGTTACCGTGCCTGTACTCTAAACTGCTCTCTGAGGTGGGTTTTGAAATGCTTTGTTTTTTACTGCAAGGCGGGTGACAGTGTTCTTTTCCATGAGAGAGGCTACTTCATTATGCTTTTTTCTGTTCTTCTGCAGTGATGGGCACGCAGAAATCTGTACTTTAGACTTTTTGGCCTCTACATAGTAAAAGATAGATCTTGTGTATTATAGAACATAATATAACAAATGATAGATTTATTGGGCAGCTTTCTACAACAATGTCTTTTAAATTTGCAAACAAAGGAAATGGTAGAATGATGTAGAAACACTCAGTTCCCTTCAGCTACAGCAAGGTTTGTCCTCTGCAGGAAGCTAGGGGCAGCTTTGAAGTCCTGGGAAAGATTATCATGCCAACAGTAGAAGGAGATTACCCTCCTGCAGAGATGTAATTCTGCAGGAACTAATGAACTGCTTTTGTATTATAATGCAAGTAACACACAGAAGGTCTGTCCTTTGGGAAGAGCTATTTTAAGGTTTTTGACTATTTGAGTCGGATAAGACATATTATAAACAATATTATGAATGTATTGAAAATTAAGCCTCTCTCTCTAGAAACTACTTATTAATAAATGCATGCTGTGTAGTGGTCTTTCCTATATTTTGTGAAAATTTGAAGGGGTAGAGGCTGATGGAGTAGAGCAGAGGGTCTAGAGCCCATAGTGGAAAAAACATAGGAAAGAAGAACTTACTTTTTGAGCAAGAGGCAATTGGAGATTCCATGTACGTTCATTTTGTACTTGGCCTGACAAGCCATGTTGTAACTGTGGAGTGATGTCTTAGACTGCTTGCTAATCCGCTGACCCATATCCTGTTCATCAGACATGATGCTTAAATGATTGTCTAGATGAGGGCTGTTAATGAGCTCCTGGGAGCTTGGCATTCTTAACAAAGGAAGAGTGACTACTGCTGATTGCCGACACAGTTGTAGTTGTAATATCCAATTAATATTTAAAAAATGGTATGGTCTTGGATTTGCCTCTTGCCAAAAAAATAGCTAGGGAAAGTACTGCTTATGTCTGATATCAAGCAAAAAATCCCAGAATGGCCAGACTGATGATGTCTGAGTCTTCCAATAGCTTATATGCAATTTAATAGTTGCAAGGTTTCTTCTCTAAACAAAAGTGCTAAGTAAAATATGGTAACATTTAAATACGACAAGAACTAAAAATGTGTGGAAATGCTTATCAGAAAGCTGTTAAAATACATTGTTACTCTCCAGCAAAATGCATGTGGGGATTTATTGATACATGGGCAGGGATATGACTCAAGGGTCTCAGTACAAGCTTAGGAAGAAGGATATTCTGGACATGAGGATGTATTTTGGGACTGAGTCCCTTTGTGTCCTGGGCCAAAAGTAGTTATTTTGCTATCATAAAACTCCTTAGAGTACAAACCTGAGGGATCAGATGTGTGGAAGTGGATTCAGTACTTTATATGATGTTGCAAGCAGAATTTTTTTTTATGGGAATGGTAAGAATGGATAATTCTTCAATGAACTTTCTGTCCCTTATACGTTTGTCTCTCCCCACTCATACAGGTGTCCCCGTACCTTTTTGCTTCGTGTCTTCTTTGCAACTCCACCATCTTCCATCTTGATTGTCCTTTCCCAGGGAAGGGTCTACTTGTATCTATTCCTCTGCCTTTTACCATTCTAAATAATAATATGACAGATGGTTTGAGCAGATACAAGTTGGAACTGGTGGTGTATAAGGTAGTGAGCTCACACCTCGCTCCCCTTACTGCCTTATGTAGATTGTGCTGTACGTAGAGTATCTCTGTAACGTGTCTAAAGGGAATACAGTGGCAGATGACTGGGATGTATTCTTAACTATCTACTCAATCTTTTTCTATATTTGTGTTTAAAATCATTGTGTGGTAGAAACTGTGAGAGAAATCTTTGCTCCCTGCAATACTGAGAGACAATGACTAGCAGAGAATTAATTAAGCCTAGCTATGGCTGTGTTAATTACCGCTGACTCCTCTATAAAGAGTAACTAAAATCTTCATGCTCACTTTGCCAGGAATTGGAAGCTTTCTTCCATTCTTATCAATACTATTGTTATTATGGTCTGTTGTGTTGCTGTGAGTGTTAAACACTACCAAGGAAAACTTTGTAGAGTAGGGCTGATGGTTGGACTTGATGATCCCAAGGGTCTTTTCCAACCTGAATGATTCTATGAGCTAAGTAAGGAAACTAATTGAGCAAATATGAATTTGGGTGCTAAGGCTAATTGCTAATGCTCCATGAAACTTGTAGGAATGCAGGATATTTGTATACAACTTTGGGGTGCATAAGATCTGGCAGATCCTTTCCTGCTTTTGAGGAACATGTTCAGAACACGTACAGAACATGTACATTAGTATATAATGTAGGCAAAATAAATATCTAGCTAAACTTTAAGTGTTGTGCTTTTAAAGATAAAAAAGATCTGTTGCATTCACTCATAATAAAGTGATCTTCATCACTGATACTGAAAGAATGAAGTGTTTGTGGGGATGGCTTCTCCTTCTCCTGTGCTGGTTTGCAGTGGGTCTGTAACGGTGCTTCTCTTTCCAAAAAGAGCGATTAAGGTTATAAACGAACCTGGGAAAGAAGCTGGAAAACATACTTTTCCCATGATTTCCACGTGAATGCTTCTAACCTCAACTTTCATGGACACTTCTCAGTTTACATCTGGACCTGCACAGCTGTATAAATTAGGCTAACTTGATTTAATTGAGCTACGTGTGCTAACAAGGCTTTCCACCAGCATCATGTATATCTCTGTACGGGATGTTATTGTCACAGATAGATTAAAGTGACAGGACCCTGATGGAGTCGCATCAATCAAATCTGACGTTAATATTCTCTATTTTTAGAGGTATGTAAGCGTGTGATTTTGCAAACTAGCATGTTCATTCCTGTGTTAACCCACCCAGCACTGCCACAGGAATACTGTCATGATTTAATGCCAGTATATGTGACCTTGTGCTAAGCCAGAGGGACATACGTACACCCAACGCCCACTGGTAGTTGCTGGGCTCTGTAATTCAACTCTGTAATTCAGTATCGTTTAAAAAACAACTAAATAGTTTCCACATGGTGGAAAATTAGCAATAGGGGACTCAAATTTTTGTGTGGTATTAAATCTGCACATGGAAAAAGTTAAATATCATCCTCAATGCTATCCATGTGTTTAGTCACATTGAATGAAATGCTTATAAAGCATGACATTATTTAATTTTTATAAGGTTTCCCACATCCAGTAAAATTTATTGCAGTTGCTTTGAAAAGCTTTGTGCAGGTGCCTTTTGAGCTGAGCTCACTCGAGTCAGAACATCACACACACTATGTGCAGTTAGTCACTGGATACATACTATGGTATTTAAGTAATCCCATAGTAAATTGATTTTTAGTAATCCAATAGTTTGGTGGGATTGTGTGTACATAATTCACATGCAGAAATATTGAAATATAATCTTCAAAAAGTGTGACATGAGAATTTGCCATGGTGAAGAGTCTTTTGACGTTGCTCAAGGGGGTCTGTGGCTCTCTGTAAGAGTGGTCCCATTTCCTTTATTTCTTTTCTCATCTCATAGTCCAGGGAAATAACTTCAGAAATACCAACATCTGCACAGGAAGGGTACTGGATATTGATGATCTGAGTTCAGCCATACACTGATAAGTGCTGGTACTGATATCTCAGGGATATTCATACTGGGAGTCAAGAAGGAATCACTTTTTCTCTGTCAGTTTTGAGAATGTGGTTGAACTTTCCTTTTCTCTCAGTAAAAACTATTTGGTGAATTAAAGTAGCATAGTTATCTGCTGAGAATCTGGAGCTGGGACAGTTTATTAATCTGAATCTCGAAGTCTGTTTTACTGTCTCTCGTATGTGCTTTACGTGATGTCATTGAGTTAGAATTAAAATAAGAGTCCAGATTTTTCCTATCGCTGATGTGACTCATCACATAAAATACATCTACCTACCATGCGGGTATTCCTGGTACATGGGTGATTTTGGGGAACTTCTTCCTGATTTTCAGGGATTGAGAGTGGGACTACATTCCTATATGAGTGTACTTTATATTTTCCACAAGCAATTTGGGATTCTTTTCTCAAACATTAGGTAAGGGACGCTTCTGGAGCCTCGAACTCAGTTCCACTGGATTCCTTTGGGTAACTAACATGCTAAAGGAAATTCAGAAGTTTATTTGCCCCTCTGTGACCGAATCCATGGCAGGATTGCCATGCAAAACTGTCCATAAGGAGGAAAGTTGAGGTTCTTCTCCAGCCCCTGGCTGACCAAACTTCCCTGCCTACTGACTACTGTGTGGTTGGTACTCCAAGGTAAATTTTCAGTGTGGAAGAGGAAAAAATTCACTTTCAGGTATCAGCACAAAGCCAAGTGAGTCTCAGAACTGACTATGTAAAAAAAAATCCTATGCTACTCTCAGCCAATGTATTTTGCCCCCAAACTGGTGTAATTGGGCTTATTGTGGCTGGTTAAATTGTCAGTCCTGTGGCAGCTATTGCCAGGGTGGTGTTGTGGTTTTGTTTTGTTTTTTTATTTTTTTTTAAATTCTTTGCTTTGCTTGTGATAGTGAAGACAAACAATATGTTGGAAAGGAAGGGTGTAGCTATTTAAATAGGTTCCTATATGGTAGACCAAGTGTGAGCTTGCAGCCTATCTTTTGTATCATGGCAAGTGCCTATATGCCTTTGTTAGATACCTGAAGTAAATGTAAGTGGATTAGAATCATAGAATGGTTTGGGTTGGAAGGGACCTTAAAGATCATCAAGTTCCAACTCCCCTGCCCTGGGCGGGGACACCTCCCACCAGACCAGGTTGCTCATAAGCCCCATCCAGCCTGGTCTTGAACCCCTCCAGGAATGGGGCAGCTGCAGCTTCTCTGGGCAGCCTGGGCCAAGGTCCCACCACCCTCACAGCAAACAGTTTCTTCCAAGTATCTAATCTAGATTTTCCCTCCTTCAGTTTAAAATCATTACGCCTCATCTTCTTGCTCCACTCCCTGATTGAGTCCCTCCCCATCTCCCCCGGAGCCCCTTTAGGTATTAGAAGGGCTCTAAGGTCTCCCTGGAGCCTTTTCTTCTTCAGGCTGAACAACCCCAACTCTCTCACCCTGTCCTCACAGCAGAGGTGCTCCAGCCCTCGGATCATCTACGTGGCCCTCATTACTCATCAGTGAAGTAAAGGCAAGTTATTTTACATTTCCTACAGAGAGCAAATACTTGTGTGGGAATTACTGCAGAATAACTGATGAGAAGCCAATTCATGCTTTCACTGCCGTTTCAGTAATTTATTTCTAACTCCATCCCTTGAGCCCTGACCCATCCCCTGGTCTCCTCTTTGTCTGTGGACAGTACAGCTTGATCAGCTGACACCAGTAGGCTTCGGATTAGGATTTTACCCTTTTATCTGTGTTAGTTTGAGCCCCTGTTGCTCTGAAAATTAGGTCTGATAATCACTTTCCATCAGGTTTTACTAGCTATATATCTTTGTAGATATTCAGCTGCTTGTAGTGACCATTTTAATTTTTTCTAACGCTTTCTCTAGTATTCACTTTTTCTCTTGCTGCATATCCAAATCTTGGAATCTGAGTTAAAAAAAAAGGAATCCAAGTTGGCTAAAACCAATGAGAACAGATTTGTATGGTTGTCTGGGTATCGAGGAAGAAAATCCTAAGTCTCAGAGGTACAGTTCAACGTACTGCATTATGATCAATCCCCCTTGCTGCGCTTGTAGTGATAATATCTTCTTCCCAGGAACTGCTTTTGGCAGGGAGTGTTTAACCATATATCACCTTCAGGCAGGTGGCAGGTGATCAAAGCCTTGAAAAGCTGTTAAATGTAACTACCGAAGTGTCAGTGGTTTAGATTTTATTTTAGTTTTTTTTTTTTTTTCCCCTCAACCACAGCACTTTTGTTTCATTCTGAGTTTCTGTAATGTAAAAACAGAGCCAGAGCAGGAATTGTCAGAAAGCTGCACTGTGCAGCGACTGCGGTTTTGAAGATGGTTCTAAGATTTTTTTTGGGTTTTTTTTTTGTAATGCTTCTTCAAAGTCAAACAACCAGAGACAGCTTCCCGAGCTGGGCTACAACAGCTCTTCTTCACAAGGAGTGTTTCTGCAGTGTACTGACCTTCTCGCTCGTCCTAGGCATGCGTAAAGGAGGAGGTTATTTGCAGGGAGTCTGAAAAATCAAGAGGAGATTTAGTGATGATATTTTTTTTAGACTCTAGGGCACTTTTTCAGCGCTTGCTCATTGTGAAAGACCTCCCGGCACAGACTTTCCCATCTGAAAAATATATGAAGGTTAGATGTAGAAGTTGTTCAAAGAAGAACACAGTAGGATATGGAAACTGTCCTGCCCGCCTACAGCCCTTTACTGGAAAGTCAAGAGGTTCTTCATGCTCTGGCAGAACAGGAAAAGGAGAGCTTAGGGTATTGATACACGCAGTGCAGGTGGAGAGAGAGATGACAACTTCTGTAAACCACAGTCCTTGTTATGGCAGTGAGTCTACTTGTACTGTGCACCCACATTACAAAAGTAATTGTATTCAACTTTGAAAGTCCATCTTGGGGGCCAAAGCAATAAAGAAAATGAAAGACCTCTAAAGTACACAGGATTTGTTTCACAATCGCAAGAAAAAAAGTTGTTTTTTAAAGAGTGAGGACTTGCAAAAATTGTAGTGTTTGAATCCCCCTAAAAACCTTGTGAAGGAGACACAGAGGCAGAGATAATCCAAATTCGGGACCAGTTTTCTGTTGGACTGGTTACCTCCATACTCACATTTATATTAACTTTTACAGTTTGGATTTAAGCTCTGAAGAGTATAAATTCTTCTGGAGAGACAGCCTTGTCATACTGGATTTTTTGACTGCAGTTTTACTAATACAACTTTTGATTAAAACAAGTGAAAATGAAACTATAATAATAGTTGGATAGACTGAACATTTTCAGAACATTTTGTGCTGGGAGGTCTCCTGTGAGAGCCCCAGGACCAGCATTTGTTTTCAGTCAAACCCTCCCTTCCCACTGGAGTACTGGCCCAGAATCACTCTCCCACCCCTGGAAATGGGAGGAGAGACGTGCCTGTGGTCCATTGTGAGCATTGACTGCTGAGAAGGAGGCAGGAAGAGGTCTGCTGATCTTTTCCACACCTCTGTGCTTACTAATGGCTCTGGATTGCAAACGCTGTGGAGGTTCACTGAATATCTATTTCCTTTCATCCTTTGCCCTCACACCCCTGTAGGTATTTGACTGAATAATGATTATGGTATGGATGCAGGAATTAGGCTGAAAAGTTCCAAGGGAAGCGTTATGGAGGAAGGTGGACAAGCTGGAGCTTTATAAACTCCATGTAAAAGCCTGTCACTGAAACTGGTGGACAAAACGATGTGTGTTGGGATTGAAATTTCAACTTGTGTATCTGGGCTCTTTGGACTTTAATTTCCATCCTCTTATACTTGGAAAAAAAACAATGTTCTGTGACCCTGCAGACAGCTCTTCCTTTGTGGTTGAGCACATAAGTAAAACTTAACCCTTCCACCCCCACAATTGTTTTTAATTGAAGAAAAAAAAAGATGATGTCAAGAGTTCTGTGTTCATAATGCCCCGTTGCTCTGAGCCGTATCTGATAGAGGGTTATGTTTTGTAAGCCTGGCTCTTCACTGACACACCCAGATAAATACACAGGGAAAGAGTTAATGCTAAAAGGTTTTCTCTTTTCAGGAAGTTGCCAGTAAGACTGAAAAAGCAGCGCAAGCCGTGCCGGGACCGTGTCTGTACCGCCTAGTGCAGTTGTTCTAAAGTGAAGCAGTTGTCTTGCCTCTGTAGTTCATCTTCTCTCAGCACCTGTAGGAGTATTTTATGGTGACACACCTGTTCTGGATAAAAATAATGCAAAATTGATAACGTTTCATTGTGCTTGGACCCACTGCAGCCTCCACTGCCGTCCTCAGGGATTCTGCTTGGAGCGATGAAGCCGTGTGCCTTTAGCGCTGCATGACTGGCTTCCTTGAACAGAACCTGGCACTGTAAAAAATGCAAGCGATCACTTAGGCAAGACATAATTAAGTGAACAGGACTAATGAAACACTGCAGGAGTACCATCAAATATGAAATTCCAAATGCCCCCCAACGGGCACTTGCTCGGTGAATGACTACCCAAAAGCGCTGGCCTCATCTTTGGAGAACATGTATTCGTTTAGTTTATACTTCTTTGGATAACGGGGCATCCATGATACTTTTACATAATTCAGTAGTGCACATTTCAAGCTCAGAGTTGTTCACTAAGTAGTTCAAAAGTGGAGTCATTTTAGTACAGAGGTGATTTGTTCAGTAGCTGAAAATCTGGGCTACAAGCTATTGTAAAAGCGGTGTTCCCGAGTATGCAGCCAAGCTCCCTTTGTTCTTGTCATTCTGCAGGACAAAATTATTGTCATGCACCGTGTGTAGCTGACTAATCCTTGTTTTCTGGAGAAGGACCACTTGAAAGTACTCACCTCATCTATGCTTCTTGTGGAAATGAGTTTCTGCTGGGGTGCTACGGCTCCGTTTCTGAGGAAACCTGGGAGCAAGTAATGTTTAGATGATTCTGGGCTTTGCTCTGCTAACATGAACTGTACAATGTCCCAGACAAGGTCTGTTAAGCTACACCAGGCCCAGCTTTGGAGCGAAGCTGGGGGATACATTTCTCAATCTTATTGTGATGGCTAAGTTTTCTAGGGACTTTTTCTTAGAAATGTCATGCTAATTTAGACCCAAAACTAAAAAAAACAAACTCAAAAGGGAAACAAATGGAGAGCAAGTTTCAGCTCATGTGAGCCCCTTCATGGCACTGCGATTACTTCACTCAGCATTGGTCTTTGATAAAGTTGCTGCCATCCTCACGCTTCGTTCATTCTACTAGGCTTATTCCTAGCAGGCAAAGACTTGTTTTAAAAGCAAATAAAGACAAGAGTAAATCCAAAAGCATGGCAGAAAGTAGGACAAAGCTGCATTTGCGGACTGACACTTGGCATTTTTACTTCTGAAGAGAAATGCAAGGGGTAAGAATATGAAGAAGACCCAATTCATGTCACTCCCCTGTATCTATGCATACAGCTATTCCAAGAGAGGGCAGCAGGACACCTAATGGCTGAAGCCTCTTTGGACCTTTAGTTTCCTGAGTGGTAGATCACAAGAGAAAGTAGAGGTCATAACAGAAGCCAGTCATCAACTATTTCATGTATGAAGCTGCTGTGTATTTTTAGATGTCCATCTTATAGACACTATGCAGGCCTGCACGAGGAGATAACGTTAAACAGGACAGCAGGAGTTGCATAAGTTTTTTGGCACCACCTCTCAGTGGTTTGTAGTACAGTAGCATCAAAAGTGGGGAAATAAGGTATGCTTTAGTAGATGAAGAGCATTCTGTGGATATGGCTTCAGTTTTAAGAGGCATCTCTTGAGTGCTTATTGATGGCAATTTTTACACTCTCTTGGTGCAGTTGGAGCTACTCTGCATTCCTTATTCAAGCAGAACCAATGCTGTTCTGATGTAGAATTTTACTAAATTAAGGATTTAGAGTGCAGAAATAGGCATTTAAAAATCTGATCAGTAGAATTTAGTTGAGTATCAAAAGCTGCAAGTATTTGTATTTAAAACTAACTTTTTGTTTTTAAGTAACTTCTCTTTCTCAGGCAACATTTTTGAGAAGATTAGGGAGAAATTTAAGTTCTTTACTTGGTGCCAGTTGCAAAACTTCAGCTGGAAACTGAAGATGTGACTTGTTTGCATATATGCAAACACCCACATATACGTGAAGAGTGCATATAAACGTAAAGCTTTCAGAAGTAACTACTGATCGGATGTGCCTCCATATCTGGATGCTCATTTATTATTAATTTTTTTTTTCTTCCCAAATTGTGATTTTAAAGAGTATTGTTAGTCTGGTTTCTCTAGGAGACTTCAGGTTGGTTTTGGAAGCCCAGCATTGCATGGGTGATACTTTGCATCTCTCAATAACATCATACAGGTAGAGGAATCTCCGGCATTAAGGCCTTCTGAAACATCAGGATTTAAAAGTCCTTCCAAATAGCAGGAGGCTTTCTCCTAAATATGAAGTGATGCATGAGTTTTAATTGTTTGGCCACCAGCCTGTGTTTGCTCTTGAAAATAGCAGGATTAAGTGTAATCATCAGTATTTTAGTCTTCTGAAAGAATGAGGAGTCCTCTTCAACACCGCTTTGGTGCGAGTGAATTGTCAGTGACGTGGTTGACTTATTTATTAGCTTATTTGGTTGACTTATTTATTATTTGATTGTGGTGATCAATCTCCAGGTCTTGTCTCGCCTCAACTGTCCATTTTAAAACTCTCCCTTGTATGCTGGTATAAATGTCCCTGTGTATTTCACGGAGCTGCCCACTATTTCTGTGAGCACAGAGCAACGCAAAGCTGTGAAGAGGTTATGATTATTCCTGTTGACACCCTAGGAAACTTTAGGAAAATGTTGTATTTAATTCAAGTAGAGAATCTTGCTCTTCTTTTGCTGAGCTTAAGCCCCCCTTAACATGACAGAATCATGAATAAATGTAAATTCTATCCAGCAGCGAAAGTTTCCTTTTTTTAAATGTTGTTCTTCCTTTTTCCCCTAAAAATAGAAAAAGTGTAGGTGTGCTAAGAGCCATTAGATGTTTTTGGCCTCCTTTCCTGGTGATGGTTTAGGAGTCAAATACATAGCTAAAAGTTATGTATGAAATTAGTTTTGCTTGTACCAATGGGAGTTTGCATGCCATAAATAATAATTAAATAAAAGTATTAATATGAACAAAACCTCCTTGTGTTTTGGAAATATCACCTTAGCCTTTTAAGGATGTTTGATATTTCTTTCCGTGTTTACATTGTGCTTCTTTTGCTGCATTGCACATATGTACACACAAATACCAGTAAATTCTCTCTTCAGGGTTTCTAGGCATAAAATGCATGTAACTGGGAATAGTTCTGTTCTCTGCAAAGCAGGAAGCCTATGTGCAATGTCCCAAAAGCTACTAGTGCGTCTTCAGGCTGGCCAGGTGTCAAGGAACAGCTAGTTTACTTTTACTCTGAATGAATTAGATGTGGTGTTGAGGGATATAATGTAGGGGAGAACTTGTAGAGCAGGGCTGATGGCTGGACTCGATGATCCCAAGGGTCTCTTCCAACCCGAATGATTCTATGATTCTAAAGGTAATGGAAGACCTAGATGGTCCATTGTACACAAAGAGTGACATGATGATGTCTCTAAAGTCGTGCAGGATATTGATTTAAAAGGCAGGCAATCTGGTTAGTAGTCCAGATGCTGGGTTTAGCTGGTGCTCAAGGAATGTGGCTCTTTTCCTGATGAACACAAAACTCCTGGTCCCTTCGTAGAAATAAAAGTAACATAGTAAGAAAGTTAATTGACTCCTCGTTTTCTAGTTCATTATTACTGACATCAGTTGGCATTGAGAAATCCTTTAGGAAACTCAGAGAAAGATCTCTCTCCTAAAGAAGCTTAGAGACCAAATTAGGTAAGACGTGAAGTTGACTTAGATAACGCTAATGATGGTTTTCCTTTTATTTAAGTCTAGAGCTGCCTGGATAGTTAAATTCAATGTAGACAATAAGACAAAGGTTGACCTCAAGGTATGAATGAGTTGGGATTATTGTGTATCTTAACGTCTATTCAGGAAACTGATCTGTATCTATCCAGCCATCTATGCAAGAAACAGACTGCATGGGTGAAAACAGAGCCTCAATCATTTTAGCACCGATGCAACTGAGAAGGAGAAAATTCTTACTTACTGTGCTTTGTTTCCCCTGAGTGGCAGCAGGAAACATGGGTGTTCTTTGGGGAAAAGGCAGATGGGTTTTGCAAGAGATTAGTCTAGAACAAGGCTTGCCAGAAATGTCACTTGCAGCAGCAAAAGGGAGCAGCAAAAGGGGTTTTGACACCAGCAAAAGAGCAGACATTTCTGTCTCAGGATGCTGGAGCGTTGTGCCATGTCCTGGGTGATGTCAAACTGGCAGGTTGAGTGATTGGAATAGCCAGATCAATTAAAATGTGAGCTAGTTAGATTGCTGCCTTCCCAATCTTTGTTTTTCAGTCTGAATCCTTTCCTGGATTATATGTTCTATATCCCCTGCTTTATTTTAGAATATAGGTTTGCATTTTCAAGAGACTGAAAGTATGTAAGTAAGAGGTAACAACTGTTACCTCTGTCCTTTCAATTGCCACGTGTGTAGGCATATACCAAGTGAAAGTCTCCCAGTGAGATGGCCTGGAAAACTTCTCTGCTGCAAACAGTCTTTGACCAAAAGTGATTAGTTTTGCTCTTCTCCAAATGCAAATCAAACTATTGAAAAAGTGTGTCTGTCCATGTGCATCTGTCCCGGGCTCATTTGTCAGCTGGGAGCTAGCTGGACTTAGGGAAAGAGATTTCTGCAAGTCAAATGAAGCAACTGGAATGCAGACAACGTGAGATTCCGGAGATAGCTCTGGGAGTTGCTGTGTGTGAACAGAATAGTTTGTCTTCTTCCCGGAGCCGGAAAGGGAAAGGTTGCAGAAAGAATTAGATGGTTTGAGTGACTGTTTGATCAAAGAAACATAATGGCCCTGAGAAGACAGTCCTTGGACGGGATGATGACTGATTATTTCAAAGCAGCGGGCAATCAGTCACATTTGAGCCAAGGACTGCTCTTTAAGCCATCAGAGGAGCGTGTGGTAAGGCATATCTAGTGAGTAGAGGAAGGAATTCCTGCTGACATCTAGCTTTGCTGGAAAATGTGGCGGTGGAAAGTGAAGAGGTGTAAGGTGTTAAGAGAGATTTGTTAATGTCAAAGCATGGAAAAAATTTTCTTTTTTGTTCTCTCCAAAAGCTGAATTAAGAAGAGAGAGAAGTGTGAAAAAGAAAGGCAATACTTGAGAGGGGCCTAGGAATGTCAGTGGATTAGAGGAGGCCGTCATGTCTCCGATGTGTTTTCCCGTCTTAAAGATGAGGTGTCTACAAGCGTCAACCTTAACCTTTTGCACAAAACAACTGTGACTTATTAAAATGGTAAAGAGTAAGTGTTACAGCGATGATGCCACATGGTCCCTGGTACTAACAAAGAGTGCTGCAGAAATGAAAAAATATAGATATTAGCTGGTTGTGTGCCAAACCCAGAGGTACCGAATTTAAACATTCTTCATAAGATAAAGACAAACACTGATCTCTTTTTCTTCGCTAAGGGCATGACCAATAGATCAATGACAGAGGTTGAAAAGCTCACCAACAATGTCATTGCTGCCAGAGTTGGGGGGAACTTTGTGTTTTGGACAGCTATGGGGGACACTGTATTATGGACTGTATTTCGGACTGCACGAGTTCCAAAACCAGCGAGTGACGTAGCTTACAGCTGAATAATGGAAAGTTGGTTGACACTAAAGGGTAATTTATGCTTGAAAAATATTTGTGCATATAACATCCATTTTTGTTGAATTTGTGATTTCAGTTGTAAATAGGGCTATCAGAGTATGGCCAGGTTGCCAGAAATGACCGAGATGCCAGCAGAGGAGGTGACAAGAGCAAGCATGGAGAAAACAACATCAAGATTTAGGATCAACTAAAGAATTTAATCTTTGAACACTGGCTTGTCAAGTCTGCTAATAAATGTATTTGAAGTCAGATCAGGTATCTCTACATATCACTAGGTAGATACTGCCCTGGAAACAGAGAAATCCTAACATTTAGAGCTTAGAGCTTGTGACTTGTTTATGTCTGTGTCAACAAGGAGTTATGGGCCATCATGAAAGTGTGTCTGTCTGCTCCTGAAAGCAATTTCTCTTCTTCGTTAAATGTGCTTGTATCAGTCATTTTGTCAACCACTAATGTCAATAACCCTTGTAAAATTATTAAAAATAGATTAATGGCTTTGGATTCTACATCAGACAGAGTGACAGGACAGCCACATGTGCCACCGCTACTGCAGTGTTAAGAACATGACACCCTGTCATGGTTGTTTTCCTGTGGTGCTCATCAAAATAGTAACAGAATATTTCACATGAGTCTGAACTGATACATAGCATTTCTTTTAGTCTCTTTTCCTGTGTTACTTGCTTATAAAAAACCCCCTGAACTTTTCTTTGCATGTCAGAGATTTCCCTGCTTAGGAAGTTTTCCCTTGTGCTCACTTAGTTTTATGAAGTGGGATTCCTTCTGTTCCTCTCTCAGTGCCAGATTTCCTGATCAGTAGAGCTCCAAGTGCTGGAAAGGAAAACTTTCTGGGGCCTCATGTGGCTGGACAGGATCTCAGAAGTTGTGTGTCAGTGTGGCTTTGCAGTGGCCCTTTGGATTCAGTAAAGGTGAGGAGCTGACAGCAAGGCGCTGCCTGAACACATCGCCCATTGCAGAACCCCTCATGTTCTGGCAGGTGTCCTGCAGCTCCCAGAATTGCAATTGCAGTTTGGGGGTTGGTCTGAATGAAATTTCTTTTCTTGGGGAACATCTGCCTTATCACCTCTGTGCCAAGCCTCAAGTTTGATGTGAAGAAAAGGATTTGCTTGTTAGTGTCCTACTTAGAGTTGTAAGTAAACAAAATGCCCTCTCAAAAGAAGCCTTACCAAAGCCTGAATTTTGATACTAAGGAAAGACTTTGTGGCTGCTGCACAATTTCTATATTGGTTCTTCCTGACCCATTCCTCTTCATTTTAGAAAAAAAAATAAATCTAAGAAAAGTACAGAGTTTTGAAAACATATTTAGCAATGTTTATGTTTATCTGAATTTTGTTACCTTGAGCCAAAGCTAATGACTGTGTAGGCATGTGGTGAAAAGGATTAAAAGTGAATGATTTTTGATTTGGTATTTGGTATGAACCTCACTTTGTTTCCTCTTAAACCAAGACTGATTTTGTGAAACAGTGCCAACGATGAATTACACAATATTTGTTAGCAAGGGAGTGTAACCTTTCAGATCTTCAGGATCTTGATTATCAAGTCTTTCAACACGTGAGGCCTAGCACTATTCTGCAATCAAAGTATGCTAAAGTCTTCAGAAATTTCTGCGTACAACAAGTTCACGTTGCAATTAGTAACATTGCAGAAGCACCAAGTACTATGATGATCAGTGATCCGCTGCAGTACTTGCTGCCAAAGATGTTATCGTTATTGATCTCCGCATGCTTAAATTATAGAATATAGTATTTCTCCCTGAGCATGTAGATTCTTAGCTGGAGTAAATTACAGCCAAATGCAAAATCACTCTCTGATGGAGTGTTGGCTAAATTAATCACTAGAAAGAGAAAAAACCACAAACAACAAATGAACTTCAAAGCCATGGCAACTGGACGGTCTGGTGTAATTAGGAAATGGGGACAGCTTGATAGAAACAAAAGAGATGAAGTCGCTTCCACGCATTTCAGGTCAACTGTTAGAAAATTTTGGAAAGAAATCAAACTCTCTATTGTGGCCTAATCAGATCAAACAAGGCCCTATTTGTATCTGTTTGTCTGGCACGTTTTGAAAACTGAAGAGAGACAGCAGAAGAGAAATGCAGTGACTCTAAGATATGTACAAACACATGCACATGTGGAAATATCCTTTGTGGAGGGTAAGTTCTTTTCTCCAGATAGCCACAGGATAGCAAACATAATAAGGCACTGTTATTTTTTTTCTTCTTTTTAACTAATTCAGCCTCATCTATGCATTTGCTTCCTCAGTCATTCTACTGGATGTACTGAAGTGATGAATGTGCTTAAAGGACAAGCATAAAAAAAAGATGTCATTCGAGCAGCCTGACTGCCTGTAATTATTTGCACAACCTGTCTTTGATGGAAATACGAAAGCAATTATATTTTAATTCATTTTAGTCAGTCAGAGGGTCATAGGGCTTGGTTCAATAAGGAACCAAAGCATGTGCTTAATTTTAAGCATGTGATTAATCCTGCGTGTATGCTTCAATGCTTTGCAGGTTAGGGTCTAAAGTAAGCAGGCTGCATAGACAGAAATACTGGAAAACACAAACAAAGCTCTGAAGGGACTGTGTGCTGCTTTGTTTTTCCCCAAATACCTTTGCTTTCTTTAAACTCCCCCTTTTTATGACCTCTTCACCCTTTCCTCCTCCAAACAGTGACAGAAAAACCGCAACTTCCATGAGAATGTGTCACAATCAAAACCCCAAGGTCACACGTGACACAGGTCAAATCCTCGCTGCACGTGTGGCCGTACTGCTTGTGAGCAAGCACACAGCTATTCAGTTTATGCCAAAAGCACAATTATATTTCTGATTATTGGAAGAGCATCTGTTAGTGTGCTATTCCCGTATTATGTATACATTAGAAGACAATATGATAGTATGTGATATTTTACATGTGCATTTCATACCTCATGCTCAAAGAATTCAAGGGAGCAAGGCTGTTTGATACCGGCCAAATCCTCCTCCCAGGGTACTGACTTCAGGAATAGGAGGCTCAAGCTCTACATGCTGGGAGTAATCAAGGTGCAAGGATAAAGTTTTGTAAAAGACCTCTGTCTTTTGAAGAGTAGTGAAAACGATGATGACAGGCATAGGGAAGGATAAGGGAGGTGGAATCCCTGGAAGAGAGGTTTAGGTAAAGTAAGATGGAAAGAACAGTAAATAAAAATACTAAAGCTGTGAGAGCCCGAACTATGGGCAAAGAGGCAGAATAAATGTGGGGTGAATTAAGGAGTGATGGACGGAAAAGACAGGGCATGTTGTTGCTTAAAACATGAAACTTGGTGCCAGAATATTGTGGTGACATTTGGAGTGTGAATTAGATCTCAGAAGGTGTGACTGTGTTAGTAGGGGCTGGATATTTAATCCTGGTCTTCAGTTCAGTGGACAAGCCTCAGAGGATTTTGCTGTGGGTACTATATATAAGATGGTGACAAAGTGTTTATGCACAAGACATAGTTTGCTGTTCCTTTTTTTTATATGGCTGTTATTGGGATTTTAATCTCCAATTCTGAAATGCCACAGTAAAGTAAGAATGCTAATGCTTTTGAAGAAAATGTGTAAGAATAATCTGGACATTTAAAATATTATAAATCTTAGAATATTTATTTTTGTGAAATTGGGTGAATTGATACTTCAGAAATTCAGTTTGCCATCTACATCAACCCTCTGGATCAGAGGGGAAGTGATGCTTTGAGAATCGGGAGACGGCCCACACTTGGAAAAAGCTACAGATATTAATTAGAACTTAAGACAAAGAAGTAGGGGGACTTTGGCTGTGGAAAAAAATAGTATATGGAAGTTTTTGTTTGGAAAAGGAAATTATACTACCTGGTTCAAATTAATAGGGAATGTAAGCTTTGTAAGAGGTGAAAAATGATGCATCCACAAAGCGCTTGATTTGAGCTTTCTGTCCTTTACAGACACTTCTGAATTATGGCCCAGCTGTTTGCTATGACCACTACCAAGTTTCTGCTGTTCTGAAAAAGCTTAGGAGCTGGTTTTGCTGTGGATCTCGCTCAATTGCTTGCAACTGTGACAGCTTCATGTGGCCTAATTCCTAATGAAGCTGTCGCCAGGTTTTTCTGATCTCCCTACGCCCGTAGATTCGCGCTCCCTTTATCGGCCTGAATCAAACAGCTTCTTTTAGGCCAGATGAACAGATTGAACCAACTCTTTCAGCACAGCCCTGGGGGGCTGCTGCGTTGAAGAGCACCTTGTTTAGCCAACCCAAAATGAACGCAGCCTGAAGAGGGCAGTAAAGATAAAGCTTTGGTTTTCCTACCTTTGCGTTGTACCTTGCATTCTGAAGATGCATTACTGCCCAGCAGGCAGTCACTGGCCTTCCACATTTCTGGAGCTCTCCTGCGTAAAATATACTGTCGGGTCAATGGAATCTTTTGTGGGGATTTATCTGAGGATGGAACTCCTCCGCGTGACAGTGCAGAACCTGAAGACACATCCGTGGCTCGTGGAAGTAGCCTGCAGATAACGCGTCGCGTGAGCCGGCCTTCCTTCAGCTGGGACATCCCCTTATGGCAGAATAACATTGAGTTTGGCAAACTGGTTAAAAGAATAATTTTGCAGATTGCCAGAAAAGCAAGATGCTGTTTTCATATTTTGTCTTAACCGTTTTAGAGAGGCCGAGGTCCCTTTGGTAACGGACCAGTGAGATTTTATAAGAAGAAAGGAGTTTTACACCTTTTTTTCTGTTCATCTGTCTTGGGAGCTTCCTGACAGCCAGGCTTATAGGTCATTTTCCTCGTTTTTGGGGGCAGTGTGTGTGTGGGAGGAATATGTGTGTGTTGGGAGGAAACTGCAACTGCAGACCAGCTGATAGCTAAATTGTTCTGAACATGTAGTATGTTCATTTCTGACTAGGCATGGTTATTCCTCTGTAGCCTGGTGTTTGCTTTAAGCTCAGAAAATAAGATACCTTTCAAAAGGTGAAAGAAATGTATAGGTATGCAGATTTTGTTTGTGGGGATACATGCAAACCCACGTGCACACCGGTATGAAACTTATTTTTAAAGATATTTTGTACTTAGAGGTACTGCATACAACAGTGTGTATATCTGCATACAGGTAGGGTATACTACCCATACCCGTTGGGAAATGTCTTTGGAGAAATTTAGGCAAAGCTAGGAAAATAGCTTAATTTTCCCCCTTTGAAGAAGTCAACTGGCAGAAGATACTGATTTAGGCAGTAGCTTTATATCAAAAAAATGGTACAGCAATGTATGATGTTCCAGTAGCAAAGCAACGTGCAGCTGGTGTTAGGGATGGGAGTGTGGGATTCTTGATGTTTGCTGACAGTGTCCCAGAAAAGTCTTGCAGCTTCCCCAGAAAGCAATAGCTCAGATTTTCCTCAGATTCCTCTCAGAGACAGCAGCACAGGGACTGCCAGATGCTCTGCCCATTACTGACTAGTGCCGTGTCAGTGCTGCAGAGGTTCTTTAGAGTCATGGGAGAGAAATGAGGGTAGGAAAACACATGGTGAGGGGACAGTACTGAGAGCTGAGAGAGAAATAATATTCCTCCTTGGCAGAGAATTTTTTCCTTTCAAAACCAGCAAACTTCAATTTTAACATTGAAATCCTCTAGTTTTTGAGAAATGAAATATTTTTTCTGTTCGTGCCAGTCTCTTAAAACTTGTAAACAACTGAATTATTTCTAGTTTAAGAAAAAAATCAAAGATTATTTTCTGAAATTACAAGAAAATAAAAGCATTTTGTTTGCAGGAGAGACAGCATTTTCCCCAGTACGCTTTTGTTACCAAAACTCCCTATCCTATGGGCTATTTCCCAATGAAATAGAGATCAGTCATGCTCAAAGACTTCAGCTGTTCCCCTGAGATGTTATTAAGGAAGAATCTTCCTGATGAGTCGGATGCTGAAGCAGGTACAGAGCTGGTACAAACTGGAGTGCCTCCACTGAAATGCAAGCATTGGCAGGGTGAGGAAGAAGAGACCAGTTAAGCCCATTTAATTGTTTGGAATGGCTTCATTGTACTTGAGATTTAGCATTGGAAAAATCGTGAGGCGGGAGCTGAAAATAGCCCTTTCTCGGCCACAGTTGAGTGAAACATTTAACCATAAGCTTCAGTCAGTTCATCCTTATTTAATAATTCACTTCAGTGATATATTTAACTTTGGTCACGTGCTGAAGTCCGTTGCTTTCCAAGGCTTTTAAACAGAGCTTTCACTTTCGCCCGTATGAGAATGACAGAGTTGTCCACTTGCCAAGGTGTAACAGAATGATATTTCTATTTTTAAAATGAGGTACAAAGACATAGGAACCACTCACCCTCTTCTGAGAAAGCATAAAATAACACTAGAGTCATTTCTTCCCAGCCCAAAGTTTCCATTTACTGTATTTATTGCCTGTACGTTTCAGGTGCCAATAAATAGCAACAAGCGCAGATTTCCTTACAGTATGTGTAACATACACGTGCACCCTAGGAACAAGATAAACTTGTGTGAAAGAATGGCATTTTTTTTCCTGTATAGGGCATTAAGGTATGTTTTGGCCAGAAGTCAAGAAAGAGAGCGTGTGTTAAGGCCCTGGAAATGGGCCGGATCCTGTGAAGAAGTTGAGGGGCATGTTTTTTTTCTGAGTGGTTTAACCTGAATGTTGGGATTGGCCTTCCTGAGATTCTCTCCTCTGTTTTGAAATCACAGGTACCACGTGGGGATGAAGAGGTGCCTGGGAGCAGTGAGGATGGCAACACACCAGGATGTGACTGAGCGTACTCGCCCCAGGCGCCTTGCCAAACTAACCAAGATCCAGGTAACAGCTTTTTGTCCTGTGTGGTACCAGCCTGTTGACTGTTTCTTCTGTCTTTCCATTAGGATGTTTTTAGACTAACTATACCCTTCTGGATGGCATCTGCTATAACCTGGGTTAGTGCCAGACTGAAAATAAAAGTGGGTACTTTTCTTTTTAGCTCAAGCAATCTGCTGTTGATTATACTTGACCTTGGCAGGCTTTTATGGAATCATAGAATCATTTAGGTTGGAAAATACCCTTGGGATCATCAAGTCCAACCATCAGCCCTACTCTACAAAGTTCTCCCCTACACCATATCCCTTGACACCACATCTAATCTACTCTTAAACACAGTCAGGGATGGGGACTCCACCACCTCCCTGGGCAGCCCATTCCAGTGCCTGACCACTAAAATTGTAGCACTCTTCTGTTTACTGTATATCTGGTCACAAAACACATCCCAGTCCTGTCATATAGACAGAAAATGCACACATTTGATGCGTAGAAAAAAGGGTACAGAACAGTCAGTGAGGAACTCGATACAGTTTGCTCTATGATGCCGTGCTTTTCTGCATTCTGAGTTGAAGTAATCTCCATTCATGGTTGTCACAGCAAATGGTTTTGAAGTGTCAAATATATTTTTGCAGCTTTCATCTGCAGCCTAGACTTTTGCACACATTTTTGTAGACTCATACTAACAATAATAGTTACTGATATTTTATTAAAGACTTTTCTACATCTAGATGAGTCTGTTTATAAATGTTAGGGGAAAGGCATCCTAAAAAAAAAATCAGAACAAGTATCTCTTCTTCATTGTACCTTTCAGGAGCTTAATTAAGAGTATTTTCTTGCTTCTTAGAAGTATAGTCTATACTGCTGTAAACCAAAGTGGTCTCTGATGCAGTTTTCTCTCCCTTTTTGTTTCCTGGAAGGTTGGACTTAAGGTTCAGCTGCTAAGTGGATGCAATATTAGAAAGTCCGGACTTCAGTCACCCACTAAGTGTTTTAAAATAAGACAGTAGGTGTTCCTGTGATGTGGCAAAGCCCTATCAGACTTCAGAGAAGCTTTTTTTAAGATTAAAAAATTATGAAATTTTTTAAGCTCTCCTATTAGGAGTGTGATATGTATTTATAGTACCCTCAGGTTCTGCACAATAAAAATGGTTAAACCCTTAGTCCTTTTAGTAGTTCACAGTTTTATTGCAGAAGTTATTTTGTAGATTTTATGCTTAGAGCAAGGTCACTGTATTGCACTGTATAAATTATTCTAAGTAATTGCTCAGTTATTTTATAGCTTAGTCACAGGATTTTTTTATTATTAAACATAGCCTTTTCTTTAAGGCCGGGAAGAGAAGGGCACTATAAATCACATGGCAGCTTGCCATTTGGGGTTTCAGCTTTACCTGTGATAAGGATTTAATAACAATCTGGCCCAGACACCAGTTCCCTCTCAATTACCTTTCCACATGGGCATTAGTTCACACTGTTTATTAAAAACTCCCCTTGTAGTTGTTTTAATGGAGTGTTTCAGATTAATGGCCCCTGTGGAGTTTAACTTCATTGCACTTCATTAAAGCTAGATTGTACAAAAGGTTACTTCAATTAAATCCAGAACTCGACCTTAAATCTGTATGGATTTTTTAGAAAATGTGGTAAAATTGCTATGCCAATCCTTGGAGATTAACAAGGCAACATCCTTCTCGGTGACTGAAGTTCAAAATATGTTTTATCTGTTCCGAATTTGCTTGCGGATTAATATTCAGATTTCAGGAGATTAGAAGATGAAAGCAACTGAATGGTTGGTGTGTGATCTACAAATGAATTGGCTAAGCACTTCTGTTAGAACTAGGACAGCCTAGGGAAACTCCAGCGCTTTTTCCTGCCTGTAAAAGCATTTACTGGATCTTTCACAAAACTTCTGTGAGGAAATAACCCTTCAGCTACACTGGAGGAGAAAGCGCTTCCATAAACACCCCCCCTTTTATTTTCTACACACAAATTCCACAAGTGACCACCTCAAACACTGCCTCGTGTGCATGGGCAAGGTTTCTGTGCAGTAATCTTTTGTGTTCACAATTGCTCATTTTCTTGCCAAATGTCTTTGAAACAGCAAGTGTTGGGGGCCACGTCCCAGAGTGAAGTGGAAAGAAAGGTTGATGCAGAACTTTCCTGGGAGTGAGGTCAATTGATTTTCAAGGGAGAGAAGGAAGAGTGGAGCGATGCTGAGGTTTTCCCAAAGCAGCAGATAAATTTGCTAGTTTTTCTGAAAAAGACAGTGGTTTTGATGTCCCAGGAAACAGGGCAGGGATACTAGCTTTTTTTTTTAAAGGTTATGCAAACTGTGAAATGATGTGACATTGGCTTTATGTACACTACAGGATAGTTGAAGATGGTGTGCAACACGTGTAAGTGGCAGGGAAGTTGTATATAGACTATGTCTAATTAGTAATTAGTACTAGTGGCCAGGCTCTTGTAAACAACTGGTCATGCTGGGCAATGGATATGGCCTTGTAGTAAATTGGGATAGACTTGATCCCAAGATGTAAAAGGATGTAAATTACTTTATAAACTTTAAGGCAATCTCTTGGTTAAATATTTGTATTCCAAGAAATCTCTTGACTTAAGCAGTATGTATCAAAGAAAAAATTTTATCCTCTAATGAGATAAACCTGGAAGTCCAGTCTATAGTGTTCCTATGCCTAGGACCAGCCCTGCCCTGGTAAGACTGCATCTGGAATATTGTGTCCAGTTCTGGGCCCCTCAGTTCCAGAAGGACAGGGAACTGCTTGAGAGAGTCCAGGGCAGGGCTACCAAGATGATGAAGGGAGTGGAGCATCTCCTATAGGAGGAAAGGCTGAGGGGGCAGGTCCCTTTAGCTTGGAGAAGAGGAGACTGAGGGTGGACCTTATTAATGTTTAGAAATATGTAAAGGGTGAGTGTCAGGAGGATGGAGCCAGGCTCTTCTCAGTGACATCCAATGATAGGACAAGGGGTAATGGATGCAAGCTGGAACATAGGAGGTTGCACTTAAATATGAGAAAAAAACTTCTTCACAGTGAGAGTGACTGAACACTGGAAGGGGCTGCCCAGGGAGGTTGTGGAGTCTCCTTCTCTGGAGACATTCAAAACTTGCCTGGAGGCGTTCCTGTGTGACCTGCTCTAGGTGTTCCTGCTCTGGCAGGGGGATTGGACTGGATGAGCTTTCAAGGTCCCTTCCAATCCCTGAGATTCTGTGATTCTGTGATACCGGTCTGCGATGCATAAAAGGAGATCTATTTTCTATCACGTATTGTTTTTAATACATCAAATCTGGGTTTTCTTGAGTGTTTGGAGGATTCAGCGTAGCTATTATTACCAGCTTCCCCTGTGAAATACTCTGTTCAGATCTTGTCAATAAGTTGTACAATAGGTCTCTAATTTAGCATTATAGATTATTTTTGTACTAAGATTTGGAGCATTCTCTTTTTAAAGAAGATAAAAAAGATATAAGGGGAAAAAACAACAATTCAAAATTCTATCATTATTTAAATGGAACAATTTAAGAGTCATGATTATTTGTTTCTGTGTATATATAGAAATAGAGAGCCAAAACCTGTGGCCTTTCATAGATTCACTCATCCATCCTGAAATTGCTGAGATTAAAGTAAGAGCTGAATATTTAGTATTAGACATTCTGAATTTATTTTTAGATCTGACTCATCATTGCAGTTATTAAATGTTATACTTAAAGGTATTTCTTCAGGCAAAATTTATACATTTTAAAACAATGTCTTCTGCTGTGGTCTTTGAGGTCTAAAATTATATGTTCTTTAGTAAGAGGAAGTGCCTGTCAGCTGCAAATGCTTATTAGACATGGACCTTAAATTTTTCACAAGTTCAAGAAAAAATATTTACCAGCCTATATCTCAAGTTAGGTGCATGAAAGAGCTGATACAGTCACATATTTCAAGCTTTCTGTTTCAAGATCATTAGTATTTAGGGCGATCTTTCCAACTCGTCACGTCAAACACCTTTTCTCCTAACACTTTGGAGTAAATTGGTGGAACTGAACAGAAGAGCTTTTGGCATTAAATCCTTCTAAAGTACCTCAGTACTCTGGGTCAAGACCCACAGTCTGGGGTCACACCATCCTGGTTAGTGATGTGAATTTTTCCCTGTGATCTTAAAAGAAAGAAATCTAATAGATGAGCCAACTGACTTCCAGACCCCTGCTCAACAAGTCCTCTCTAAGCCCTCAAAGACTTTGTGTCCTTAAATAGGTGGCTGAATAAATACCTTTTATTTTTACTCAGATAATGCAAAGAGCTGTGCATAACCTCTCTGGTATTGCCTGTACTGTGAAGCTTCCACCTTCTGAATGAGCCAGGTGGGATGGAGGGTATGCTGGGAGGACAATAAGGTAATATAAAATCACAAGTGGTACAGATACAGGAAAGTCAATATGGGGGAAAAGAATAATCAGCTTCTCTCAGTATAGGAAGTAGAGAAGTAGAGAACATTCCACTGTAGACTTGGGAGAAATGGAAATAAGCTAGCTTTTTTTTTTTTTCCCCACATGATCCATAGTTGGATTTTGCAGTGCACTAGAACAGGATGCTTTGAAGAATAAAGGGATTTAAAAGGAGATTGCACAAATTCATGGAAGAAAGATTTTTGAAACGATGGTTGGGTGAAACCATCAGCTCATAAAACTCCTCAGATCTGTGATTGCTGGGAGGTAGAACTGGCTAATGGGGAAAGTTTGTTCAGTACTTCTCCTTTTTATGCTCTTCCCCATAGCTTTTGCTGCTGGGCTCTGCCCAAGGACAGCTGCTGTGCTCCTTACATTTGTGTCTTTCGGGCTCACTTTGGAGTCAAGATTTGGCCATGGTCATGGAATGATGCTAAGATCATTTCAAGGCTGGGCCTCCCAGAGAAATGAGCAGGGGTGGGTTTATTTGTTTAGCTTTGTTAATTGTTTTTGTTTGTTTTGTTTTTATTTTGATTTGCTTATTTTTGTTTGGTTTGTGTTTGTTTGTTTTTCTTATCCTTGGTATCTCGGTGTGCTCGCTACCTTTACTGTGGTATTGCTTCTTCCCTCCTGCTTTGTCGTCATGACATAAAATGCTGGGACTGGGTCTGTCATCCCACAGAGGTGGTGAAATGACTGGTGCAGCAGCTGTCTTTTCAGCAGGGCTACAGTTTTACGTCTGACTGGCTTCTGCCAACTCTTGTGGCTTCCTGCTGATCTCCATTGCTGCATGGAAGACATCTGCCTTGAGCTGAACATGAGCCTGTCAAAGGGAGTGCTGGTAAAAACAGGGTCCAGTATGTCCTCTGCAAAATGAATCTGTTCCTGCTTGTCAAACAGCTCGGCAAACTAGGACATTAATCTTTTAGTCTCGAAGCACTACACACGGAGCTCATGACAGAATGAGAAATAGATTTGTTTCACCTACAACTGATCAGAAATTGTTTATCAAACGGGAAATCTCTCCTCGCTCCCTCTGCCTGCTTGAATCTGCAAAGATGAGGGATGCTGTGCCAATCCAGCCAAGCTGGTAAGTGAGTCTTTACCTCCGAGCACAACCCAGGCTGTCGATGCCAATAATACTGTTTATATACTTAGGTGAGAAAGCCAGGAAATGCGTTGCGACGCTCTGAGCTGGAGCACTTTGGCACCATTTAAGCTCTTGTCTGTGAGTGTGTCTCTCTGACGAAGACTGAAAGGGTTTTTCAGGTATTTGAGAATGTAACATCCTGCTTCTTCCCAAGTTGCCGGCCCATTAGGGCACATCGTATTGATACTCGCCTCACGATTCAGCCTCCTCGCAGGATGCTATGTTAAATTCAAGGTCATGGTGTTAATCTTCAAAGTTCTTCACAGAATTGGTACATGTTACCTCGGAGAATCTCTCTTTGTGACTACAACCTCTCCTGACAGCTGTGTTCCTCAGGAATTATGAAGCTGTCAACCTCAAGGGTGAAGCCTGAGAGGGCAGAAGACAAGGCCTCCTCAGCAACACAGCCAAAGCTTTGGAAATCATTATCGGAGTAGATAAGAATGACCACAAATCTCTCTGTCCTCTAGGCAAAGTATAAAACTCACTACAACTTAGCTCCCACGGGCACAACTAAAGACAATAAGGATAGAAAAAAGTTAACAGTAAAAATAGAAGAGCAAGATGGGAGGAGGGAGAAAAACTGCTCTTACATTGCCTTCTCAAAATAAAAGCCTTAGTTCTCATTTGGGGAAAAATAATGGGAATTTTTAAGATATTACAGAGAAGGCATTTATATTTGTTTGTTAGACATGATGTTTTATTTTAAACTTTAGTGTATAGGCATCCATTTCTGTGCTCCTAAGCTTATCTTGATTTCCTTTTTATGTTATAGTAATACATGGTTAGTATGTATTGGTAATGGGATACATGCCGGAGCACTTTCATTAGGCCGATAAAATGATAGGTAGTTCCTTTTAATTATTAAAGATACGTTTCTTTGGCAAATCATTTGAGAACAGGTCAGATCCTCCTAGCTGTCTTACAATCCATGAAGGTCACAAACTGTGATTCATCAGGATGTGAACGTTTTAAGTACTTGTAGGGAAGGAAAATATCAAACCCAGTAACATCTTCCGATCTGCAATGATTGTGGTCACGGACTGGCCCTTTGTCTTTCTCTGTGTTTACCTGGGGTTGTCTGCCTTTGGCTTTAATCCTTATATGTGGCTCTTGTAAGTAACAAACTAAAGGTGAAGATTTTTTTTTTTTTGGTCCCTCGTGTTGAAGTATTTCAAATTCAAAAACAAATAAAGAACATCTTTTTTTCCAAGCTATCAGTTACTTAAATAAATACAGTGAAGTGGGCACGTCTCTCCTTCTTGCCATACAGGCACGGAGGTTATATGAAACTGAGTGTCGGTGAGGGTGCCTGAATGCTGCTACTGCTGACAGAGATATTTATTACTCAGAAAGCTGAAGCTTGTGTTTTTCCCTTCAAAATGGTCTCTCATGTTGTTAGGGTGAAAACAGGAACTGTAAAATGGCATGCTCCTGGTTTAGTTACAGTGAGGAATACAGAACCTTTTGAAATGATGCTTGGAGAGAAGTTTTATCACACTGGAGAAAAGAGGAGGGAAAGGCTCAGTCCCACAGGGACCACTGGCAGAACTTCTACCTGTTCTGGGAGAAGTGGGGCTTCATTTACACCTGCAGACATGCTGTTAGTTCAGGTGGGTATAACTAATTTCTCTCTGCAGGCTGAGGGAGCTGGGCTTGTTCAGCCTGGAGAAGAGAAGGCTCTAGGGAGACCTTAGAGCCCGTTCCAGTACCTAAAGGGAACCTACAGGAGAGATGGGAAGGGACTTTTTACAAGGATATGCAGTGATAGGATGAGGAGTAATGGCTTCAGACTGGAAGAGAGGAGATTTAGATTGGATATCAGAAGAAATTCTTCGCTGTGAGTGTGGCGAGACTGGCCCAGGTTGCCCAGAGAAGCTGTGGGTGCCCCATCCCTGGAGGGGTTCAAGTCCAGGCTGGATGGAGCTTTGAGCAACCTGGTCTGGTGGGATGTGTCCCTGCCTAGGGCAGGGGGTATGGAACTAGAAGATGTTTAAGCTTCCTTCCAACCCAAACCATTTTACAAAACCCCTCCAAATGTTGGAAGGTAACAAAGTTCTCCTTTGCTTGGAGCTCCTCTCTTTAAGCAGAAAGGTTTAAGTTCTCTTCTTACTGCTGTAAAGGTCCATGGGATTACGGTATTCTGCAGAAATGGCAGCCATAATGTCCTAAATGGGCAGGCCCTTGTTATAATATTTCTTATTGTGGCTGTGCTTTTATGTAAAATAGCTGAACTTGTGGCTGTGGTTGACTCTATGAATAGCAAGGCAATGGTACTTGCTGTGCTTTTGATTAATATGAAGTGGGTCACTCCAAAAGTGTTTGCTGATTACAATATAACACTGGTACAGTAATTATAAATTATCCTCTACAGCTGGGAAATGCTTGTGTTTTTCTGGATATTTGTGCAGAAAATACTTGATTTTTTTGTTTTTCATTCTGTATAATGCTCATAAATTTGTAGTGAAACTATACTTCATGGAGAGAGAAAAGAAAAGGAAGCTTTGGATGTTAATGTTGTGAAAAGGAGTGGGAAAAAAATACCCATAAATGGTATTTTTATGCAAAGGGGATCTAATGTCACTTACTTCCCACTGTATGGCAAAGTCCTGTAAATCCTTCTTATTTATTTTGCAATCAGACACCTGCTGAATTAAAATCCACAATCTCTGTCCTCCCTATTGGAAAACTGGTTCTTGAAACCAGATCCCTATAGAAGTTCTTAGAAGATATTCTGTTGCTAGGTCTTAGCCTGTATCAAACCTGTGTTTCTGGTGACTGTTCTGCGTTCTTAATCACTGTGTGAGAGAGAGATCTGTAGAGTGTCTCTTGATGCTTTAGTCCAGCTGCTTTGGACCTGCAGGTCATGCTTCTGGTTGGCAGCAGCGGCAGTGCTATCTCCTGTGGTTCCAGGGATATTTGTGCCCATCTGGCGTCCCCCTCCAAGGCTATGATGTAGCCTGCTGAGTCGACTGAGGCTGCTGCCTCTGACAGTATTTGGCTCTCAGTTACTGCTGAATTTGGTCCATTATTAAGGAATAACAGTGGTAGCATTATAGATTTGAGTACCTCTTTACGAGCAGAGTAACACAAGTTTCCTGCTTATTATAAAACATATTCAGTAAACTTTATACATATATACATACATATATACACACACACACACACACACACACACACACACACATACACACACCCCAAAATAGCTGTACTGTTGGCATTTTATATTCTGGAGAAACTGGCTCCTCTCTTTTTTCATCTGCAGGCAAAACACCTGCTACTTGTAAGCAATTGTTGGTTAAATCACTTAAAAGATTGGCATTTGTTTTAAATGGCAATTAAACTTTGGCATGAAGTCACAGTTGTTTCTACTGTACTAAAAGCTCAATAACCTAGTGTATCTTGATAGGTACCACATTTCATAGTTGCAAGCTATAGGTCAAATGTAAAAGACACTGTAATAACAGGTAATAAAATACAAAAGTAGCCTGGCCTGTCAAGGCCTAGAGATGCAAAGCAGCGCAGGACTGCTGGGCTTGTGGCTCTTGCATCCCTTCTGCCTGTTCGTTGGAGGTATTAAAGGCAGAGGTAGCTGAATAGGACAGCTTCTTTGTCATCTGGTCTCCATTTGGCAGAAAGAAGAAAAAATAGAAAAGGTTCTGAGTAGTTAGTGTAATGCCTAGTTTTTGACTGCTTTCAAAGTTGATTAGCAGAAGGCAATGTACTTCTCAATAAATAGTTTAGCAAGATACAGGAAAAATTAGTGGAACTATTCACAAGTAACGTTCAACCGTCTCAGACTGAGATTGCTGCAACCACACAAGCTGTGCATTTTAGCTGGGAAGAGAAAGTGGTTTTTATTAGCATCATGGCTCCATAGATACACATCCTCTCATTTTCTATGCTTTTAAAAATGTTAACACAACTTGTCCTATAAAAATGCAAGAGTGCAGCTCTCCTGGAATATATTGTACATCCCAAAGGCTCACGGTACGAATTCCTTGATGGCAAAGACAGTGAGTGGTAAAGAAGGAGTTAAGCACCGCAGAGGAGAGTATGGATTACTGTGCTGCAGGCATCTATCGCAGCGCTGGGGGAAACAAAGTTCAGGAAACAGACATTGCTTCCAGCAGAAAAACAATCAATTTTGGATCTATATGTAACACAGCGTATATATTATTGTACTAAAAAGGTATCGCTCTTCCAGTCAATGCTTGTATGAAAGAATATTCTACAGACAGATTTCTGCAAGAGGAGACAGCCTGTGAATTGTACTGCTGCAACTGGTCAGGGGCCTGAAGTATTTGTAAAATGCAGTTAGTGTTTAAGATGTATTCGTTTCGATCAAAGAGGGTTTTGGACTGACTCCCCACGCGGCCACACATCTGCTAAACGTCAGGCATGAGGCAGTAGTACCTAATAACTCCCGAAAGAATCATTTTCCATTCCCCACAAGTCACAACTGGCATCGTGTTCAGCTTTCTGCTGCAGAAGGATTTGTTCTTAGCAGGTTGTATATACGTGTGTGACAGCAGGGGCAAGAATGATTATGATGAGTGTTGCTGTCAAGTCATTATTATGCTTACTACCATAAACAGAGGCGTACAGCTCCGGCACCTGCCCGCTCCTTTCCTGTAAACAGCTGGGATCCACTGAAATACATTCTGACAACAAGACTCACATTAATAATTACTCCGGTTATAAATGCAGAGTTGTGGCTTGCTTATCTTTTATGGATGCGGTACAGCGGTGCAAAGCTCTCTGTTGGCCAGCAGACTTACTCTTAACAGAGGAAAAAAGCCCCCAAATTCTTTTTGTTTTTCCTGGGATTGAAACAGCAGCATTGCATGAATGTTCTCATGGAGTTTCAAACGCCATCGGTTAACTGGCCGGGATTTCTCTGTTGCAGAGATTGCATCAAATAAGATTAATTGGGTATCTCGTTCCAAATTAGTGGTGGTGTGTGACATGCAGGCCTGGGGGCTTTTTTTCATTAAATACTCTGGATTTTGTGTAAATGCTTGTGTTTTCAGGCTGCACCGAGCATGTCAGTGGTGCAGGTATATCCTTTCTCGTGGTATTGGGTCTGTTGAGCAGCAATAGAGCAGCGGTGAAAATTGTGCGTCCCTTTTGTTTTTAAAATTGCAGTTCTTTACATTTGGGTGTGTTACATCAGAAAAAAAAAAAAGGGGTTTATACACTTAATTGCAAAAGAAAAAAGGGACATTGACGGGTTGTAATCGACCTTTTTTTGTTTTCTGCTCAGTTTGACAGAGGCAGTTTCTGGTCGTGGTTCTGTTCATCAGTCTGCGTTTCCCTGCTCTGATCACTCTGCTTTTGTTTATAGTTTTGTAAGAGAATTTTGTCTTCTTTCAGACACTCTCATGACTTAATAGTTCCCAATATCCTGTTTCCCTGCATGAATCTCTGGTGAGTAGAAGGACTTGGCTGCTGCTGAGAGACAAACTGGTGCCCCTGCATCGCTGTAGCCAGCTGTGTAGGCACTGCAGTAAGGAACAGCATGTTGGCTATGGGGCAGCCTGCGTACACTGGGGTTAACTGGAACCTTTGATTTCCACCCACTATCCTTCAACCTAACATTCTAAAGCTCCCCTATAAGACAAATTCTGCTGTGCCTAGAGACCTAAAGGCGTGTTCTTTTTGAGATCTACTTGGTTTGGGGCAGGAAAGACATTTGTGATAGGCTTCAGTGTAGATTTACTTAGATTTTATTTTTTCTTGTTGATAAAATGATTGACCCAAAATCATGTTTACTGGGTTGTNTTTTTTTTTTTTTTTTCAGAGGAAATCACATGAATGTTCTTTGGCGAGCATTTCTGCAGGGAGTAAAGACTTTCTGTTACCTTTCGGGATTAAAACTCTGGATTTGTTCTTCGTGTGGTGAATGGTTTCCACGCCACCTATGATGGCTGAAGTCAGACTCTAGCAGGGTCACAGTTTTACTGGTTTTTGGGTTCCTGGGAACTCACGGAGTCCATATGTCAGTACAATCAAAAAGCCTAGTGTTTTTGTAGGGTCAGATTATTACCTTCTACAGTTCTGCTTTTACTGGCAGAAAGTAATTTCTAAATAACATCACCTGACACTACCCCTTCCACTCCCCACCCCCCATTATTTCTGGTAGATTTTAGGTTTTCCATCAAAACCGGTCTGCTCCCAGTCCCTTCTGCATGTAGTTAATTCCTCGGCTCTAATGACCCACATCTGTCATGGTGAATGTGACAGTAATTCAGAAGTGTTATAAGAGGCAGCAGTCACATTACAACTCACTGAAGATAAAGGAACTGTTTCTAAAAATAGTTACTTTGGTATTTAACTGTAGGTAGATTTATGTGGAAAATCTTGCTTTTTAACCCTTTAAAATGAAAACTTGCTCTCTTAATTTTGTAAGATCTCTTTTACTACTATGGCTATAACTGACTGAGTACATTGGGGTTGGTGAAGAATAACATGCAAAGACATTTTACTGTAGTGAAAAAGGGCATGAAGTGAGACATGGCTAAGGAGAGGTAGTTATATTCCTTCAACCAGAGATTACAGGGAGGCAGACACAGCAATTTTGTTAACTGCTCTGTACATATGTGCAGAGATACAATCTTTTTAACATTAAAAATTGCACATGGGAAGGTTTTCCTTTGGAATGGAAGGAACATTTCCTCTGCCAGAAAGAAGGAATTGGTGGTGGTAGGAAATAATGAAAAAGATTCCCTTGCTCACCAGCCTTCCCCTTTTAAGCTGTATTAAGTTTAGATGGAGTAGCTGCTGTCACTTTGTAGAACCTTATAAATAACCGAAGTTAGGAAACCGTTGAACTATCGGATGGGAGAAATAGAGGCTTGAGCAATATAGAAAAGATGGATTGAATCTCTGCCTAAAGCTGTATTAAGCATCATAGCCCTTAATGAGAGATTTTCAGCTATAGATCCATATTGATTTGAGTAACAAATACTACTTAGAAATACCTATAATTCCTCTCTTGCCTCCAGAGACTTAGCCTTTGGGTATTGCTGTGGATTTTTGGCAGCATGAGACACTGAAGCCTAAAATGTCTAATTCTCCTCTTGCACGGATGCTACTCTATTATTCTGGTAGATACCACTTCTGATTTAAACCACTTTGAGGTATAACTGAGTGGAGAAAAAGGCTCAGTGACTTCAGGAAAAGTTCATGGGTGAGAGTACTGATGTCTTCAGTTCAGCCCCAGGATTTCTACATAGGTCAGTGGCTGTTGTCATCGCTTATGTCACTTCAAGCAAAGGAAGCTAAAGTGCAAATGTGGTAATGTTAATTATCATTCAGGAGGATCCTATTAGATTGTACAGGTTGTTAACTTCCCTTACCAGGGAGCACTGCCATGCTTTCCTCTCATTCTAGGAAAAAAGGAAAGCTGTGAGGGCATAAGCCTAATTTTTCCCAGCAGGTAAAACGCTTTTTTAAAATATTTTAACAGGAATTTATCGTCAAGGGGTGAAATGAGCGTGATGAGGGAAAAAAATGTAGTATGGAGTGTATTCCTTCTTCATTAAAAAGGCTGTAGTCTCACTGTTCATTTAGGCAAATGGTTTCTCTTCCTCAGCAATTTATTCCAATCTCTGCAAACCTCACTTTTACAGTTGGAAAGAAAGAAAAAAACACCAATCCCTCACCATTTAGCAGATATTAGGGTTACTGGCCACCAGGTTTGCCTCTTCCATGCTGTTGTTTCTTTTGTCAAACTTGACTTTTATGCAAGATCCTGACCTGCTGTAAATGAACAGTATTAATAGAGCTCTATCAGTATACATAGCACACAGCTTTGGCTCATTCTTCTTCCAACTATATCAGTAACTTTTATAGATACTACTAGTACATTTGCTCATACGCTTTCTGGAGGCTTAAATCCTTGTCGATACTGACACTGTTTTATCCATTCTCTCAATGGATGGATAAGGCTGTAGAGAAGAGGGATGATGTACTGTCATTTTGAAAAACATGATAGTTTTTCAGACTCAGGCTCATAATGTCAAAGTTCATTAGACTGAGTCAACAACTTGGACTATATATTTGCAGGTGTCAAGCACCCAAATCCCACCTGTTTGTGCTTCAGGGGCTAATTCAAAGTTGCATTACAAAACCTCTGCTCATCTTTCTTGCCTAATCATGGACAGAAGTGCACTGACTATGCTTTTGTGTTAAAATTTTCCAAGAGTCTGAGTTTTTGCTCATTATCCTGCTCAGTAGCAGCCTGTACTGTGTTGGTCCCTGGGAGAATCTTTCCTTCTCTATGTTATATGCTCCACTAATTGGGATCGCTAAAGCAGACAGGGAAGAAGGTTTGCAAGGCCCTCCTTTCTTCATACGGTAGCTCAGTTTTTAGAGCTGTTGTTGATTAAATCCTGTCTTGTAAGACAAGATCTGTTCCTTCCTCTGCCTTGGAAGGTGTGAAGACAATTCAGGTACCCCTCATGTCTCAGAAATATTCCTTAGCATTTGAGTTTAATCTTTTTTTTTTTCAAATGGAAATAATATCTTCTCTTTATGAGTGACCATAGAGAACAGTTGACCACCATTTATTTTACAACAACCTTCCAAATATTCAAAACCTAAAATTTTCCCTTTTTGGGAAGAAATCAGTGAAGGTCAGTCTCTTTCAAGCTTAAATCCCAAATAACATTATTTCTATACCTGTTTGTGTTTATGGTCTCTTTTTGGATGCTTTTGAATTGCTATATATCCTTGTTAAAGTTGTTATCCAAGACAGGGTGTTCTTTTTATCTGAGGGCTCAAAGCAGTAAGTGAATAATTACTCCCATATTACAGATAAAAATACAGTTAGTGTGTTTGAAGCTGTATTTCACTATTTTACAGTGAGTTTCTAATTTTTAACTCCTTACTGGTTTCTAGTTGATTTGCTTCTCCATAGAACGTGTCCTTGACAGATCTTCACAATTTCATATCTGGGTGTTGGATTTCTTCACCGTAAGTACAGCGTTACCCCAGTCTGTGAATTTCACCTTCTGATTTTAAACAACTTCTGAAAATGTTTAGAATTATCCTGAAAATACAAGTGAATGCGAAGTCCTTGCAACGTTTTAAGGTTTTGTTATCTGCAAATTTTTCCTTTTTCTATTTTCCTGTTTTTTCACGTTGACCGTTGTTCAGATCATCAGTGAAAAACGTTGATTAGAAATAAGTTGTTTTGATGATTATTGTTGTCTGTTTAAAATGCTCTCTCAATTGAATATGGAACCGCCAAAAACTCTACTTGTGAGATTTTTTCAAGCAGTTGTTCTCCCATGTGGCAGGGGATTAATTCAGACCAGATTTTCTTAGCGTACTTGTGAGACTGTCCTAGAGACTATTAGGGAGAAAAAAAAACCAAAAGAAAAAGGTAATGTTAGTGTTTATCACATCTATTGCTTCCCTGTTATCCATTACCTCACAACTCTGTCAAAGAAATAAATTATGCTGGTTTGATACAACTTTTTTTTTTCTTGACAAATCCGTTTCATGTGTTTTTTATCATCTTATTATTCTTGAGGTGCTTATAAATTGCCCATTAATATGTTCCAGAATCTTTTCAGGAATCAGTTAGGCTGTCTCCAATTCCCCAGTCCCTTCTTTCTCTCCTTCCTAAAGATGGAACTATGATTATCCTTCTCCAGTCCCCTGACACTTTCCAGTGCAATGTGAATTTTAGAAAAATTCATTAAATTTTAGAAAAATTCATTAAAGTTTGAGAGACTGTTTCAGCTGGTCCCCTGCATGCTCAAGACTGTATTTAAGCAATCCTTGCAAACTAGCATGTGTGCAATTTATCTAAATATTCCTTAACCTATGGTTTCCATAACTTGGCCAACACTCCTGTTCACTTCGAAATATCTGGTTACAATTTACCTTATTTGTAAAGAATAAAGCTATTTGATATGTCAACCTTTTCCTTATCATCAGCTCACCTGCCTTCCCCGTGAAACAGTCAGCCTGTATTTTCCTCTGGTTTTGTCTTTTGGTGTATTTATAGGATGTTTTCCTGCTTCTTTATTAGTTGATTGGTATCTCAGCCTTTAGTTCACCTCTGTGTGCTTGTGCTTTATATTCATAGTACATTTTGTATAGTTCTTCTTGACTTTCAAAGTTCTTAAGGAAGTCTTGAAGTAATCATATAAGCCTTAATATTTTTTTTTTCTTATTGAATTACTTGGAAAATGTGATTTTAATATAGTGTCTTTTGGAGATTTCCATTGTTCACAGTACAGTGGATGCAGTCCTTGTGAAGGACTAAACATGTCTTTTAATTTAAAAATTGCGATGGAGAAATATTATTTAATGGTGTTTAAAAGCTTAATGCTCTCTTATGAAGGGATAGATTCAAACTGGCTCCCACTTTCTCCCATCAAAAACCTCAAATTAATTTTTAATTAGATATGGGCAATTTTTTCTCTCCTTTGCATTCTGTGTGCAAATTCTA